>WSYH01008425.1:0-29193 GCA_036426205.1 Ascaphus truei | reverse complement strand
CACTTCCAGACAACAAAACCAGGTAGCTTTTGCAGACTTAGGACAGAAATGAACAGACAAGATTGAACCTGTTTGGGGAAGAGGTTTCTCCCCTCTGTATGTTCAGCATGCCTTCCACCTCCAGCTCTTGGGAGAGGCAAGAGCAAACAGAAATTCAGTGCTTCGATACCTGATTTCTAATTAGGCATTGCATGGTGACAGAAATCAGGCAGGCAGACAACCTGCTGTCTGGATCTGGCTCATCCTTCTCAGTTGTCAGGCAGCGCTTGCGCAAAGCTTGTGGATGGAGTGCATGTTTATAAGGCTGACTCCCAGGCCAACAGGATAGAAACGGTCCAGTATCCTGGAGGGTCCCTAATAACGGAATTTATTACCACGCCTGCGTGGTTTCTGTCACATATCCTCCCCCCCTCTCAGACCCTCGCTGGTGAGCGACCATGGATATTATGGAGTGCATCCATGATCACCACGCGCATTGCGCATGGAGATGTGTCTGCCTCTGAGCTGTGTACCATATAAATTTTTTGAGGGGGTTGTAGGCCTTAGAACCACCTGGTTCACTCTAGCATTCTTTTCCGCTGTTTTGACAGCATCCAGGTAAGGGGTGCATGATCTGTGACCAACCGGAATTTCCTCTCCCCAACATGGTAGTATTTGGAGCGTCTCTACAAGCCCACTTTTTGCGAGACACTCTTTCCCTACTATGGAGTAATTTTTTTATCCTGGGGATTTAGTTATCTCTACTAAATAAAAGGATGGGTGCTGCTCCTCCCTTGAGACTCCTGGGGGGAGGGTAGTACCGCCCCCAGCCCTACCTCAGATGCGTCGGTTGGACTATCGAACTCTTTGGAGAAGTCAGCAGTGTGACCATCACTGGTTGGGCCCGAGAGCTTCTTTCAGGCTTCTAAAGGCCTGTTCTTTCGGGGGACGACTTTTACCATTAGCGGTCCTCTTGCTTTTGTGAGTCATGTAGGTGTTTTGCCTTAGTTGCAAATTGGGTAATAACCTAGTCTATGTACCAGACTTCAACATTAAACGCCCAAAAGGTCCTTTACTTGTTTTTTGTAACTGGCCTTGGTCCATTTTGTATCGCTCTCTACTTTGATGTTTGGGGGTTTGAGTAAACCTCTGCCAATAGAATACAATACCCGATACTGTGGCCTTCTCCAGAGCTCAATAGTGCATTTAGCTGTTGTAGCAGTTATCCGCGAACTTCGAACTGCGTCGAGCAACGCTTGGACCTTTGGAAGTGGGATTGCCAATCTTCATAGGGATTACCAACATCATCCTGTAGCGGCAGCATACCGAGCATGTGGGGTTTTAAAATTTTATCCATCGTTTCTTTGGAATGTGGCGGGAGCTCACTGTAAGCCAAAAGGCAGCACGCTTATACTGAAGATGGCGTTTCTGGGTTTGGGAGAAGGCGGTGTGTCTTTTCTTTTTGCCCTTTCTGTGAGGGGAACCTGCATCGTACCCTTGTTGTTACGGTGGCGTGTTGAGATATCGGGCTTTGCCCAGTCTCTTAACTAATGTTATCTACCTGGGGCATGGATAAGTATCAAATTTTGTGACACCCCGCGTGTAGTTTCCGGTAGTCCATTACAAAAACCTTTGTTGTACTCATCTGGCTTTTTGGGACTAAGACTATAGGGCTGTTCCACCCACTTTTGGGATTCCTCAATTACGCTGAGTTTAGCAATTTTTTAACTCTAAACTTATATAGCCTCGTCTTTTGGGCCTCTGGGCTTTCGGTAACAGGTTTAACGTGTTACCAAACCTCAAACACAAACGTCGGACCCCAGTTCAGAGACTAGGTCATGTTCAATTACGTCTAGTTCTCTAACTGGCTATGTACAGAAGATTTCTTTGTTTCTTCTCACTACATTCTGAACCTATCTTTTCTGAGAACGGACAGTTTTTTCACAGTTTCCGCTATGCGTACCTCTGGGTCAGTTTCTTGATTCTCGACGACCTGGGGGTATAGGGTTAACAAACTTCTCTATATTTCCCCGGGCTTGAGTAGGGTTGATGATTTGATTTTCCGTCAGGTTTCCTCCTATCTGGTCTCTTCTTATAATTTACTTCCTCCCACTCTTTCCAAGACCTCATATGGGCCCATGCCATTTAGCACTGAATTTTACTCCTCCACTGGGTACCAAACTAGTACCCTAATCAACCGTGAAAAAAAAATTCTAGCCTACACCCTATTATATACGTATTCCTCCTGTGCTTCTTGAGCTTTCTCCTGTGTTCCCTCACTATGGGAGACTGCAGCAATGCGGTCCTGCCTCTGGGCACCTGCTCTATTAACCTCTGTAAGGGGTAACCTCCGTGTCCCAATGTCTGTTTGGCTGTCCAGTTAGCCCCTTGGGGGTCGGCCATACAATAGTTCACCAACGGGAAGAAACCACCTGTGGATGATTGGGAACTTCCCTAATGGCAAATAACAGGTACGGGTAACAAACAATCCCAGTTTTTTTTCCCATCTCTTTAATCGAAACCGCCCGCCGTACATCTCTTCAGGTTTTAGTTGACCTTTCCACTAACCATCTGTTTGTGATAATAGACTTAGGTTCTGAGCTGCCGTGATTTTTAGGAGTTTTACTAGCTCTTTGTTACTTGGACATAAATGGTGTTTCCCTGGTCCAGATAAAATCTCTTTATAGGAATTCCGACCTGGTAAAACAGAACTACTCACTCTTTTGCTATGTTTTTTAGTCAGAGGTGTGCTACGTATGGGAACTGCCTCCGGATATCCGTGGCTATCTATATTACCAATATAGCTGATGTCCCCTAAGCAGACTTTATCGGTCCTACTAGATCCATAGCAATCGGTCAAATGTACCGCTATTATTGGAAGTGTACCATGGGCTGCGTATCCTTTGAATAACTTGGCGGTGATCTGACATTCTGGGCATGAGGAGCAAATAATTCGTAATTTCCTGCCAGAACCCCCCAGGCATAGACTCTCGGAGAACTTTCTTTTGGTCCTTTTCCACCCCTAGGTGTCCCCCCACAATGGATGACTATGTGCGAGTGTATAACTACGTTCGAATGATTCCGTGTACCAGTGGAGTTTGTGAAAACTAATTGTTTAGTGTGTAACTGATTTCCTTTTTATCAACCGTATACTAGGTCGTTCTCTACCCCAAAAAACCACCTCTATTAAAAAAAACAAAAAGGGTAATCAAGTGACCTTATCTGTTGGCAGGAGTACTATTCTTGTCCCCGTATTTTTCCCCCTTGCTACCGCTAATGTGGGGTCCTCCCACTGGCCTTCTTAAAACTCCCAGACGACCTCTAGGTCGCGAGGGTCTTATCGCGAAGTTCATGACGGCGGGTAGTGGTACTGATCAGATATTGATTTGGGGTATTCCATACCAAAGTAGTGAGGGAAGGATGTTTACAAGCACTCCTCCTTGTCCCCCCCTTCTTTTTTGGGCCTCGTCAACATCCATTTCTTAAAAAGGGAAGATTTTTTTCTCTAATACTGCCGTTATGGTCCGCTAAATTTTACGCTGGCGCATTCTGAGGCGGGGACAACTTTTTAGAAAATGGGGAAGTCTGTCCCTATTAACACATCAGTGCCAGTTTGGGTACAATTACCCACCTGAAGTCTAAAGAACCAAACTCTGTTTGCAAAAAAACAATCAACATGGAATATTCATAGATTATCCCATGTATCACAAATTGTGGTCCACTACTTTAGTGAACTGTTTCCCTCCTTTTTCTTCTTATGGGCAACGGTATATCGGACACTAGTGGTGACCATGCTCCTATAGTCAAGAATTGACCCCGGAACGGGGCATCTTACCTTAACCTTACAAATTCCCACAGATGGTTATTCAGGGGTCCTCTGGGCTAGGGCCAATACATTGGGACCGAACATCGAATAAGGTTCCCACGGCTGTTGTCTTGCATGTGGTTCCAGCATTTATTAGGCAGATTTTTTGCTGTGTGGCCCCTCTCATGACAATTTGACACACATTTAGGTCATAGTCTTTGTCCCACTTAAGAGCCTTTTTCCCGGCTCCCCATGTGTCTATTGGCCCTTAGTGTGGCGAGCCCTGTTGCTGGTGCTGCGTGAAAAGGTGGTCGCCGCTCTTCAGCACCCCTTAACTAACCCCAGGTACCCTTTACCGTTCTGGAAGGTCCTGGACCTTGGGTATGGTGTTGCTCCATGCCTGTGGGTTTGCAGGTGCTCCTTCTTCTGCTGCAAGTTGACCTTTCTAACGATGGCCACCGAGCTCATTGCCGCATTGTGGGGATCACTCCGACTGACCCAACGGCGTAGCAGAGGGAATTTTCCTCAAGAACTGTCCATGACCAACCGTTTCCACTCCACGAGGTGGCTTGCTGAGTTGTCTCGGGTTGTGCCACTGTCCGGGCGAGTGGATGAGGTCATACATCTGGCTTCGGGTTACTTTATCCATCGGAAGGACCATGCGTGAAACCTTTGCACGAACAGCTTGGTTACGCCGAGTGGCGAGGATCTCGAACTTCAATTTTTATAGACGTTATCTTCGGCTGGCTCTAGATCAAAGTAGTCCTTCTGGGGTTCGCCGCTTAGGAAGGGTGCTATTAGACAGCCCACTCAGCTTCTGGCCAGCCCTCCCTCTGGGCCGTGCGTTCAAACGTGAGAAGATGGCTTCCACCATCATCCGAGGGTCCGAAAAGAAAAAAAAAGGGACAAAATAAAAAAAAAAGAATCAAATGTCAATCTTCTGAAGGTAGTGGCTTGCCCTGGCCTTTTCGGGACCGGGGCTGCCTTGCCAGGGAAGGTTACTGATAGTCCCCCTCAGATCTCGAGTTCCTGCTGGCAAGCCTGCTGGTGTGAACCGTTGTTGCTCCTCTCTCACAAAGCGGTTTGTTTCTGCTGGCTTGCTGAGTCGCTCTGCTGGGTGTTATTTCGCCTGTTGCAGGGCTTCATTCGCGTCTTTTCTGGTACAGCGACCATTCATAACTAGTCGCACTCACCACGTTCCCGTCCATCTTGTGTTGCAGAGGGGGCAAAGTTCTTTAACCCACATACCTTTTGTTTCTGCCCGCATTCTCCACCATATGTGACAACGACTTACTCCGGGGCTCCGCCGTCTGTCCGGGACTGTTAAACACGGTCTTTTAGGGTAGGTTAAATGATGAGACGTCACGTACTGTTCTTTAAACAGCCTATGCCTGGTTTATTTAGTCCCAGGCACTGAGACGCCACAGTGAACAGAAAACAAAGCCAAACAAAAAGCTGCTCATCTGAGTGATAACTTAACTTAGATATCCCTGACTCAGGGTTGGAAGTGGCTTTTCCACTTCCAACAACAAAACAAGGTACTTTTGCAGACTTTAGACAAATGAACAAAAGATTGAAACCTGTTTGGGGGAAGAGCTTCTTCCCCTCTTGTAATTCAGCGCTTCCAGCCTCCAGGCTCTTGGGAGAGGGAAGAGCAAACAGGAAATCAGTCTTACCATACCTGATTTCTAATTAGCATGACAGGTGACAGAAATCAGGCAGAGACAAACTCTGGTCTGGATCTCTCATCCCCTCAGTTCCAGCGCTTGCCAAACTGTGGGATGGAGTGCATGTATTATAAGGCTGCACTCCCAGGCCAAACAGGATATAAACTGTTCAGTATCCTGGGAGCCCTATATACGGAATTTATTACCATCCCCTGATTTCTGTCACATGCTATACAATAAAGAGCAATCCAGATATACATACATTACATATAAATGTAAATATTCTAAGGGGGTAAAAAAAAAAAACCCTATTTTAATAAGTTGTAACTAAATATTAACAATGATAGAGATATTTTTGACACTTATTTGAGCGCTGTCCCAAGAAGGCCGACAATCGGATTTCGGTGAGCGTGACGACACACGGAGATAAGTGGTGACTTGCCCCAACCTTCACAGGTTGAGAACGGACACTGGGCTTCAAACGAGTCACCCGCTTTAAAGCCAATGACATTTCACTAGCTACTCATATAACACCAGGGTTAGATAAAATACATCCTTACTCCTGGAGCCACAGAGGAACATCTCTTCATATTATCTAAGAATGTAGTGAACACATTTATCATAAAACCCGTTTCATGAAAACAGTACAATTTATAGTATACAAATTTTTGGGTAGCCAACAATGTTCCTTTGCATCTCACATCATAGATGCACAGGAAGGGAGGTACTAATTAATTTTCCTCGACTTTAATAAAGAATATCTATGCTAGTACATACCAGTAATTGGCGTTCTGTGATTTTTAATTATTATTAATGTGGGTACCTATATTATGAATTTGGGTACTATATGTAGCGACCCTATCCCTGTGCCATAGGAATAACCCGCCGCGGCGACTACATGTGCTGTTTTAACTTCAGCGCTCACATGAGGCCTAAGCCTCAGCTTTCCTTGAAGCCTGGGGTGATCTCTCTCTCTTTCTTGTCACCTAAACACCTGGTGAACACAGAACAATCCCCGCACCCAAATGTGAGGTAGCGCTCACCCTGTGAATTGATGGTGCACGGTTGGGTACCTTGCCATCACAGTCCCTTACCAGGTAATATTGACGGTAAGATGCGGTCTTGGTCCCAATAATGGGGCCTCCAACAATTTCCTTCCGTTTCCACACCTTTCCAAGGGCAGTCCGCTGTGTTACTTTCCAGCAAAAGGTATTTCCTCTCCGGTGCTTGGCCACGTGCACTGGTCCCATCGCACAGTTCCACCGCGTAGACGTTCCGGGCAACGGGCAGTAAAGTAGCACATAGGGTGGGGGGGTCCCATCTGGTTCCCTACAATACGGACCTAGTGGCTCTGGCTTATCTGGGGCCTAGGGGCAAGGTGTGACCTAGTCCACTGAAGCTACTGCTCGCTGTGACTCTACCTACTCTTCCTTGGATGCTCCCGTCAGACGGCCTATTCTCCGTTGTCCTGCGTGAGATATCCTTAATTCAAGATGGCCGCTTGCGCGCTGTCGCTCGCGAAGTCCTGTAAGCCCTTTCATGCCATCCAGGATGGCTGCCGAAGGCGCATGCGTGCTATTGCACGAAACGCCGTAAGGTGCGTTCGTGTTGCTCCTGTTGTCTCTTTTGCTGCAGCCACCCGCTGCAATAAACCTGACCTGTTGCTCATTTGAGTGCTTACCTACCTATCATTTTTTCCGGTCTCACCTGGGAGTTGAAACTGCGCAAGTGCTATACATCTTCACCTCTCCTCGTTGCTGGCTACTCACGCTGATAACTGCACGCCCTGGATATCTAGAAGTGCTGCAAGCATTAGGTAAGGGCCATATGCCCCCACCATATATTTTATATTGGTTACCGGTGCCTCTGTTTTATTTCTTATTGGTTACTAGGGAGGGTGGCTTAGTTGGGATTTTCAGTTGTGGTTGGTCAAGTGGACCCCCTGACTCCTGCCTGAGCCCTTACTCGATAAATGCCATATCCCTCATGGAAAAAATCTCTAACTGTTAGCATCTATCATCTCTACATTTAATGTGGGAAGTTTTTGACCAATTCCTGATTGCATCACATTATCGCTTCCATTTTTTAAAGATGGCCTTGTAAACCTATATTACAACTACCTTTGTTTCCGATAATTGATTTCACAATGGTTACTGTTTCCTCTCACTCCTTCATGACCGGCTCGTTCTCGGCCTCAAGTCCCCACTAACCATTATTTATACACCTCTCTCCCAACTACTTTTTCAATACCCCTCATTAACAAGAACCTCCCAAATCCTCTTTCCACAACAACAGCCCCTCTACTCTACCAGTATCCTTCTACCTGGGTGTATTCCCCCTAAACCAGACATACACTACCTGAATTTCACACCACATGCCTGCACCTGTTATCCTCTTCCCTCATGAAAGTGTGTTAAACCCTTAGTTATTTGACTAACCTTACAAACTTGGCCCCACAAATCAAGCATCCCATAGTCTGCAACTCATTGTTTACGTCGCCAACATTCAGTCACTCCTACACTCACTGTGACTAACACCATACCATCTACAAGCCCATTTTATTTTCCCTCCCCAGACGTCTCTTAGTCCCCATCAACAACCTTAGATATTAAGACTCTTGGGGCAGGATTTCCTTTCCCTCTTGTCTGAGCTTTTGCTGCATTATTGTATTGTTAAATTCCCGTACTGTAATTGCGTTTGTGAAGCGCTGAGTACACTTTTGGGCGCCTATATATAATAAAGAATACAATATTGGTCAAGATGAAAATTACTAAATAAAAAACTGTTCTATTTGAAAACACTCCACACATCTGTCCCCACTAGCTTCACATGGCAACTAAATAATATAAATAATAAGCCATAGTTGTCATTACGGCAGCAAGTGGACATGTCATTGTGCCCACTTCCAGTCAAAGTAGATACTCTACCTGACTTGAGTGCTGTTCCCTCAATCATACAATAAACATAACACTGTAAGGCCCCAATGTAAAAGAACACAACTAAATATTGCATATTATACCTGCAGTTCTGGAAACCAACGCCAGCCATGTAGTAACCGGAAATTTAACATTTTTGGTCATATTCTTATTAAATCAGTGCGTGGTCTGGAACCCTTTTCAGGGTCTTCTGCAATAAGCCGGAAAATGCTTTTCACGAGCGGGGGGGGCGATTCGGATGCTTATTGAATCAAGCCCCCGTTGTGGAATTACCCTGATATACCCTTGTCTAGTTTTATAATTAATATGCAATCTGAACACCCGATAAAACAAAAATGACGCTCATCTTTTCTCCTCTTCTGTGGAGTCTCATATGTCTCTGTTAGAAGTCCTGAAGGTATGTCCATCTGGTTGCTCAGCTGATCATTATGTTCTGCATGCCTTTTCTCCCTTGTTTTTTTCATTCTGATTTGTGTTGACTCAATTATGGTAGTCCCCTCCATTTGCTTAATTCAGCCATAACTATCGTCTATAGGGGGGAGAAAAAAAAAAAGAATATTGTTATTGGTATATTACACGTTATAGTAAACAGTACTGGCATGCAGCAGTAGGGAGTTTAGGCATCTTAAGATAACCACTACCATCCACAGGTACTTACTCCTGCGGAAGTGCTGTAAAACTGCTTAAAGCGGCATTTCTGCGTCTTTTTTCTCCCCATTTGTTTTTTAAAAAATTGTGAATCGGAATGAAGCAGGGGGTCCTCCGGAGTGAAACCCTGTTTATTTCGCTCGGGAAGACTCACCTGCTTTCCATCCCAATACTTTACCTCAGTAAGTGGGTGCCGGTAGCCGTTCCCGGGGTTCACATGAGTGGCTTTTCAATGCGGGCTAATGGAAGGCGTGGACGTTTACCCACCGGGGCGGCGCTCCCATATTATTGGCTCATTGACGGCTGGAGCTGTAAACTGTAGAAAACTGCAGAGATACAGGCACCCCCTTCAGAGGTGTAGATGCTGTATGCTTTAAAACATGGAGTCCCTGGATTGAAATTAACGGGTTATCAAGCTTGGGACGCCGTGCACGTATGGCAAAACAAGTTTAACGGGGTCCATGGTGATTGATGCCTTTTTTTTTATAACTAACCACATTCTCACAAGTGGTAAATTTTTTTGAATAATTTTTAACTTCTTTTGTATAGTATCGTTAGACCAAGACTTGGGATGGGGGTTAATTGTGGCCTACTTTTACTCTTTTCCTAGTCGATGTTCGTATGTGGTTAACCAATAATTTGCCCATCCGATCCCCCTATTTTACTCACGTCCTCCTCACACTTATTTCTTTTGGCTCCCCTTATTGAGGTCATGGTGGACCAAGTACGTAAAAAAACATTGACTAGGCACACCATCCCAATTCTTCGAGGCCGCTAACAAATGCATTTCCCACTCAATTTCCAGGTGAAATAAAGCTACCTAATCTTTGATTTTACACGGTTACAGTAGCTTCAGGGGAGTTTACATTCCAGTCCTCAAGGGCCACCAACTAGGTCCGGTTTTAGAATAAAGCGATATCCCCCATGCTGTTCCGTAGGTAACAAAGGACTCCAGGGCTGATCTTCTTCCGCCGTAATTACCCCGTAGGCTCAGGGTTAAAAACCGTACTGAAAACAGTAACTCCTTTCAGGTGGGTCATAGTCATCAGCAACTCCATCTTGAACCGCCCTCAAATCGTCTGTCTTAGCCAAGCCGGACCGTAGAGGGTTCCAAACGTGTAACCCTATGCTGGTGAGATCACTTTGTAGCCCCAGCCGACACTGCTGTGTTTCAAAGTTCTTATGAAACTGTCGATCGATCATACCTCCATCAACTTGGTGAGACTGTTCTGATCCATTTGAAGTTCATCTTTGTTTGGTGGCAGGGGGGGCAAATAAGCGGTCTGTTCACTGGCCATATGATAAACTGCCGCCGCTCACTTCCGTGTGTTCCCCTGTCTCCCCACGCATACCTCATTGCCACACATTTCAAAAGGGGTTAACGAACTGGTATCCGCAGCAACCATCCCCCTCCTGTTTGTACTGCTCCCGTGAGGTGTACTCCGTTCCCTCCCGGATTCCGCCGCCCCGGGCAATTGGTGTTTTCTTGTCTTCCTTAGATCTTCTTCTCCTTCCGCGTTGGGATTTGTAGTTAAGGCAAGTGGGCACGCTCTGCCTTCTCTGAGGCTCGCACATCCGGGCTTCAATAGTCCCCGATAGCTTCAACATGTCTGCGACCTCCTGGTTCTCATGGGCAGTCCATATTCACGGCACTTGTCCTTCAGCTAGCTACGGTCCTCATGTTGGAATGAGCCTTCAGCCTGCCGCTCATGTTTCCGCTTCGCGCAGTGAGGTGGTGTTACAAACTTGTGTTAACTGTTGTCAGCTGATCTCTGTGTTCATATCTTTGTCCCAGGAACTCGCAATTCCGTTCGAGTTCCCACTATAATGTACAGGGTCCCCAGAACACTGTCATATATCGTTCAGTTCAATCCCACCGTTTGCCACCATTAATTATAGAGCTTGTCCACGTTAGCTTAATGACAAGATATATGAACACCCAATCTGGGTTGAACTTAACGAGGCTTAGATATTAAAATAGTTTTATTGCTTCCTTAAAAGGTGAACACAGCAATATAATTACATGCCCAGGCCAGAAGGGTAAACCACTTACTGGGGTGGAGGGTTGGGGGATGGAGAGGAGTATCACCTAGGCAATTCTCCAGCGGGGAATCTGTGACGTTCCAGGTGGAATCAGAAGCACAATCAAACTGTAGGTTGACTGACCGTTTTAACCGTGTGAACCCTATTTCTTGACCTTGGAATAGCAGACTTTGGTGAACCAATTATCTTGTATCCAATCCCGTAATGTGTAGACACAGATTACCCCATGCCCCCAGATATTAGCCCACGTTTCTGGACTCTATGGGTAGCCCCATAATTAAATCAGGGGCCACGACCCTACCAATGAAGTATCTGCATTGTTTGTAGGTGTAGACATAACACTTACAAACCACTTCCAGTTTGATGATTCTCACCCCAGTAACAATTAGAGTGGCAGAGTCTGCGATTAGTACTTTGTCGTTTGATTCGTACTTAGTGTAAACAATCAGGCAGTTAACTTTTGATCACAGTGCGTAGGCTCATCAGCCGGCTGCCCTTCATGACCTATTAGCATAGCCGATGGAGTCTTCATGTCAAGAGCAGATCCAAAATAGAATACATTACACTTTACTATCTACACCTATTATAAGTCCATTCTGGTGGGCGCAAGTGGGTCCGAAATTTTGGCCCTTTTTTAATGCCTACATTGAACTCCACACATTGGCCAAATATCAACTCTCTGCGACCTTCAGAACTGGATATACAGAAAATGGCCTTAAAAACATTAAATACTAGGATAAATGACACATGGAACAGGGAACATACTTTTCCTGAAATGACAAGGTGTAAGCACATTCCTGACCGCAGTCCAGTAACCCCTTGCCTCCCTGGTGCGTCAGGGGGTGTCCTTATGGGGGGTGCACACCTTTAATACTCAGGCCACCCCCTTCTCCCTCTACACCTGCGTCAACCAGGAGGGCTCAAACAGTTGCTCATCAACGACTGATCTAGTCCTTACGGCCACCGAACAGGTCAGAATTGGCCAACCTGGCAGTGGCTTAATGAAGTACAAGATTTTCCTCACATATTTTTTGGTCCAGTAATGTGAGTGGACCTTAAAGTGCTTGAAGCACGGCTAACGATAGACATACACTGGAGTGTTGTCATATCAGTACAGATTTGTGCTTGATACGAGAATGTTAAGAGCATGCCACTTTATTACCCCCCCTCCTGAAAACTGATAAGCTTACAGGCAATGCAGAGTTTCTAATAGAACAATGTCCTAAAAATATGATCTCTCTCCAAAAATCAGAAACTTAAACCCCTGTGTGCTCTTCTGATGCACTAAGTCAGGGGTGCGCAAACCTTTGGTGTGTGCTGGCGCCCCCCCCCCCTCCCCTGTGCTTTGATCACAGGGTGGGGAGCAATCCAAGCGTTTTTTCTTCCCCTTCATTTTATAATACAGGTTGTAAGCTGGGAGTCTCCGAGTCCGAACCCCATTCATTTCAGCTCCGGGGATCCGTTTCCATACATACTGCCTCCGAAGGGGGTGCTGGATTTCTGCGTTTTTCCAGCTTTCCTCATCACATGGGGCAAAAGGAAGGGCTACCGGATACGTCACAACTTTCTTATTGGCCCACCACAATTGTGAGGCTCTGAATGGCTCCCGACACCCCCTATGGAGGCAGGATCTCCTGGAAGCCAGGGGGTCCCACTTCAATCATTTAATAGAATAAATAAATAATAATTAATATATATATAAAAACCCGCCTGGGGATTGCCTCTTATTGCAGGCCCTAAAGCCAAAGGTCATATGATTAGTAAAGCCACCTCGAAACCTCTTCATCGACCCCGCATCACATCTATTTGGTGTGCTACTAGACTGGGATAGAAGAAAAAATTTATTCACGAATATGTGAATGTGAAACCAGGAACTATTTGTTCTCAAAACATGCCCACAACCAACATCACCTATCTAAATGTCTGACCAAGACTGATATTTTATAAAGACTTTTGGTTTCTTTTTTGTGTGTAGATGTCTATACCCGGCTCAACTACAAACGCTTGTGTTGGTCAATGAGTTTTGAAGTAACTTTCCCCACAGTGCCTTTACACAACAATATTGCCAGCTTTTTATTTTTTCATAACAGTTGTGGCATATCTACTACAGGTCCTTAAAACTTGTTCATCCACTATCACTTTAGAAGTGATTAAACTACAGACAGGTTCTTGGTGAGAACATGCCAGTTCCATCCTTCACAATGTATATTAGTAACCAGTTTTCCAATCGTCCCATCTACCATCCTTCACGACACCACCTGTAACACGTGACTTAGATATGGCACCAGGTTATACACACGGCTACTCTAGCTGACTCACCTTTCTTCTGCGCAAGGTACTTCAATTAGTTTTCATATTTACCCCTTGCTCAATTGTAATCATATCCTATCCGCTTCCACCACCCAAGAATATGCAAATAAATATGTAATTATATCTTTCAGGGTCTCTGGTCCCCGATTTATGTCCTTTTATTTAATACGCCATTGATGTACATGGCCTTCACCAGTAGTAAATCCAACATGACAATCATATAAATAAACTCAGAGGTGTGGGGCAGTCGTGTTTAAGGTTTTTAATGGTTTAAGCGGAATAGTGCTTTCAGATACAAAAGGATGTAGAAGCGAGACATCCGTGGGCGGAACGCAAGAAAATTCGTGCCGGTGTATAGATAGAAATTAGGGCTGAGATGTAAGGAGGAGCCATAAGAGTGTAAAGCTTAAAAGTGAGAGGATGAGTGCGAGTGTGTATTTGATAGGAAGCCAGGGGATAGTGAATTTCAGCAGGGGAGTATGCTGAGGACAGATTTAGGAAAGAATAGAGTGATTCTGGCATCAGCGTTTAGGATAATTGTAGGGGAGACGGTAAGAGGCAGGAAGCCCGGACAGCAGGAGGTTTAAGTAGCGGAAAGGAGAGAATGAGGGCCTGAAGTCCAGAGTTGTAGCATCAGTGTGACCCCAAGGCGCGTGCTTGCGCTACTGGTGGTATACAGAATTTCAAACAGTAATGTGGAAGCGTAGTGGAAGGGAGCCAGGTTTGGGGATGAAAAAATATTTTTTTGGACATGTGAGTTACGTCGAGCAGAGGGCCATCCAGGATGATTTGTGCAGAGAGACATCAAAGTTTTAGTCTGTACATCCGTGTAATTCAGGGGTGAAAAGTAACCATTTGTGCATCGTCAGCAAGACGTGATATTTTTAACCCAAGCGATGTGATTAGGTTCCCCTAGAGTTTACAGTGAAGAGGGAGAGGTCCGCATGGTCCCCCCCCCGAAGCTCCCCTAACCCCCTTACATAGCCATTGTGTAAGCTCCCCCCCCACAGAGAGATCGATAGAGGAAGACGGTGTTAGCATAAGAACAGTGAAAGTACGATGTAAGAGATCTGGTTTGTTACGAGAATCAGATCCCTTGTGTTACAATATCAAGAGTAGGGATAACTTAACTTAGATATCCCTGACTCAGGGTTGGAAGTGGCTTTTCCACTTCCAACAACAAAACAAGGTACTTTTGCAGACTTAGACAAATGAACAGAAAGATTGAACCTGTTTGGGGAAGAGGCTTCTCCCCTCTGTAGTTCAGCAGCCTTCCAGCCTCCAGGCTCTTGGGGAGAGGGAAGAGCAAACAGGAAATCAGTCTTACATACCTGATTTCTAATTAGCATGACAGGTGACAGAAATCAGGCAGCTGGTTAAATATGATAATGGATTAGGTTTAAATGATGGAGAGCGGCCAACGGCAATGAGGATCGCGAGGTGTCTACCAGATGGCATAAATTCATGAATTGTATGCGTAATTATATATATACTGTGCGTATTTCAGCCAGCGTAATAAAATGCTTCCATCCTGCTTGGAAAATAACTCAATGCACTCGGGCAGAAAAAACCGCCAACAAACAAAAAGAAGAACTCAATACACCCGTTTATAACCCTAATTCTGTGGTAACTAGCAAGCATCGAAATAAGTGTTCGCCAGTGTAGGTTGCCAGCGAGGAGAGCAGGAACACAGCGAACACCGGATGGAGGGGCGTTTGACATCCAGCCGCTGGGGCGTGCTGCCTCCCTCGTACCTCCGATCACGTGGCCGCCACCGTTCACTATTCTGTTTGGCTGCCCGCGCATCTTTTTTGCCTGCGCGCACAGGTTTTTCGAAAGTGCCCCGCCTAAATACTAATCTTGCGCCCGGGGCTCAACCCCGCCCCTCCCCCCCCACTCTCCCTCTCAGTTTGTGCACTGCTTATTCAATCACAACAACACTCATCACACCACACACTCAATCCTACACACACCAGACAGACAACAGGCACAGCACACGCGCCACACACACACACCCAACAGGCACAGCACACACACACAACACACACACACACACACCAACAACCAAACGGTTTGTGGTGTGTGGGTAGGGGGATTTAAGTAACTAACCCTGCTCAGGTCCCCCCACGTGGCGGGTAACAACAGGACTAGGAGGCTTGTCTGTGTGCAAGGAAGGCCCCGCCACTCTGCAAAGGCATACAGAGCCCTGAAAGCAGTCTCACAAGACGGAGCTTCTGCCACCCATGCACAGCTCTCCCTCCCCCAGGTTTTCCCCGCACGCAGCCCGCGCCCCCCCCCCCCCTAATAATCTTGGCACACCCCAAGGGGGCGCGCCCCCCATTTTACCAACCGCTGTATTAAGAATGTTTAGTATACCAGTAATAAATTCATCACTCAGCACTGCAAACAACAGTAAGGACAATTGGAACCATCATAATTTTTTGTCTTTATATGTCCCAATGTCTACCTCTTGTCTGGCTTCTGTCTTTTGAAAGTCGCCAGTGTGTGAAAGTTCTCATTAGCTCAGTTTTTTCCTCTTCTGCTTCTCTATAGCGTGGTCAAGATTAGAAATCACCTGGAAGAAAAAACAAAATCATACTTTAGTATCTTTATTGGGTGCGATTTATTTATAGCAAAAAAACTATTAACCAAAACACATATGCAGCCAATTCCCGTAGCAAGCTTTAAAAGAACCACAAACGTAAAGCTTTGTAGATACTAGTAGATGCGTACATACAAGCGTAACTTTCATCGTTGTCGTTAATGTCTTCGCAATATCTATATAGTGGGCTGACCACTGTTGTGTCTACTGGGTGTTTGGCAGCTGTGTTTTTTTTGTCTTTGCTAGCCATTCACTTAATGACTGGATCACATTTTTCATATAGTGAATAGCCTAATAAAAAACCATTAAATGCAAAGTACGTGACAAAAGGAACGCCACACAAACCTCACTTTTTTGTTTAAATTCCATTGTAATTTTCGGTGGGTAGAATTCCGTTTTATTTATAAAATGTTTACCGGAAGTAATACTTGAAATTACCAAAAAACCTCCCGTTAATCAAGTATGTCGCTGTCCACATGAACGTTATTAGGGCAACCAGAGTTACATAACTGAACGGTTTTATTACTATATTGAAGACATTAATTGTTCATGCAAAGATAAGTAATATGTTATGGGCGTACTGTATGGAACAGTTTACAGACCAATTACAATGTGGAGCAGACTTAGTTTTGAAGAACTTAGGTTGTTCCGTTGTGAGATCACGGTAATAGGAGGAGGACGGCCGGATACTTGTGGAACCATGGGACTATTTGAACAAGTCCCTTTTGGATAAATCTCAGGTTGAAGTTGCTGCATGTGGCAGGGGTTAGTCGCTTTGTGCAGATAGGCGGTACTTGCCCAGAAGTATTTTGAAGCAGACGGGCAACTGTAACTTTGCGCCTAGGGCTCAAGTAATGGCAATCTAATTCTTTGAGCATTTCGCAGTGATGTGTGTTAAATTACATTGAAGGCAAAGCGGGGCGCTGTGAGTGAGTGGGAGTCTATAGGTTGCCAAGTGTAGTTGGTATGCTTCAATAAAATTATAGTCCCCATACGTCGAACATTGGTATTAATATCTGCTGGCAAATCGCTCTCTGAGCTACAGTGAAAGAATTAGCGCTAACACTATTCGGTGATCACTAAAATAAAGTGAATAAAATAAATGTTTCAAGTGTAACAATTGTGTGATAAATCAAAAAACGGGATAAAAACCGTGAATTAATAATGAATTAAGACCCCCTGCTCAAACCCATCTGGCAGGGACTGTTTCTCTGGTCCCCAAGTAGTGAATTTTTGTTCTCATCCGGTGGAGCATATAAGGGGAATAAAACAAAAACAATCTAATGTATACCAATACACAATGAATAAATTCTGTGGATTTTCTTGGCTTCTTATGTAACCCTACTCACAAGATCTCAGTATTTTATGGGCAACAGTAGCAATTATAGGCCACATAAGACTCCTGGTTCAGAAAAGAGAGATCTCCGATCACAGCAAGATATGTGCAGCTGAAAAAAGAAATATATCCTATTGCAGACCAATCATAAAAAATGTAACTTTCTAAGGTTCAAAAATGCAAACTTCCAATAAAAACGTTAAATAAACGCATATATACTAAATGTGATGGAAGAGAATCGAAGTGAACACCTGGCTCACCCCCCGCCTCCGGTCACGTCGTTCGGAAACGCCGTCCACAGTCGCACATGCTTAATCCTTGTTCTCCTCTCTGAGGCTTCGTCAGGAGTCTCCTGACGAAAGCCACGTATCGGATTGGCTAAACGCGTAGAGTGACAGCCTGCCCAAAGGAGAAGAGAGTGACAGCCATTGCAATCCCTAAACCGAAACCGGAAAGTGACTTGACGCAAAAAAAACCGGATGTGACACGACTCAACGCCTCAGAGATAGACCAGGAACAGGTAGCTGACTGTGGAGCGTTTCACGAACCGATCGCTGGACCGGAGTCGGGGGTGAGCCAGGTGTTTCACTTTTAGGAATGTGTAAGTTACTGTGGAGTTGTGTTTGGGGCAAAAACCAGATTGAAGTTGGTAAAATAAATTTGTCCTTGGTAGGAAATTGGTCTGCGTACATAATCACTTAATTGGGAGTGACACATTTCCCAATGAACTTTGGGTAGTATTGGGAAAAGAGAGATTGCTGTATTTGAAGAGTTTTTGTCCCAACTTTTGAAGATTGAAGAATAGCTCATGGCAAGTTTTCCATGTGTTAGGATATGGCGCTGTAGACAAAATAGAGTTGATTAGGGAAGCAAACGGTATGGCAATAGCTGTGGCAAAATCAAGTCGTGGAACTTTGATGCAGTAAGATCATGATCCACATTGGCTGCTTAGTTTTTTGATTGCTTAGTAATCTCCTCTTCAGATACTGGGGCAATTTACATTGTGGGCAGTGTTGGGAGAGAATGGGGCTATAGGTTGTTTTCCCAGAATGAGCTTCATGTATGTAGTTTTGGGTTGCGCTTTGCTTATAGGGAAGTAGCACACCCCCAGTATTCATTGAATGCATTTGCAATGTCAGCTGGGTTTTGGCAGAGTAATATCAATAATTTTTGATATTAGAGAGTTAATGAGTGCTAAAAAAGCTGTAAGATATTTAAAGTAATTGTGCTTTTCCATGTCGGTTACGCTTATACGTGTATTCTGCAGGGCCTTTGGTATTAGATCCTTGTAGTGGCCAGTTTACTTTGTAGCTTTTCCACATGGCATTCCTAAAATGGTCATTCGCAATCATGTCGGTTTTTTAACCTCATGGGCGGTGGGCCCCCCATCTCTTCCTTTCTTTCTGCGAGTGGAGCAGGTAATCACAGAGCTTTAGAACTCTTTTTGGAATAATCAAGCGCATACAAAATTCCAAGTGGGGGGGGTCGGGAATTAAATCGATCTGTACTAAGGGCAGTTGGTTAGAAGCCAGAAATGTTATGGGGGGTTTAAAGTTTCTAAATGTTCTAGTGAGGCAGAACTTTAGGGCTGGATTTGAAGTGATCCGATTTTCCGTACACAGTACACGTTTGAATGGTCACTGAAAATGTGAGGTAAACACCATAGGATTGGATTCTGTTTGGACTAGAAGATCGAAATCCCGTCTAGGCAAGGAATGGTTGTGATTTGTTAGGTTTGTCACAAGTGTGGTGTTGGGAAATTAGTCTTGGTTAGTTTATTGACTTGAGCTGTCCTTGGATTTTTTTGAGAAGGGTGTAATCACGGATAATGGGTTGTGACATGACAGGATGAGAACTTCTTCAATTTACCAATGTTATGTTCATCTCGTCTGTTATAGATCATATCATTGGACATACCATTATATCAAAAGGCTTATCACATAAGTTGCTACACATATACAAAACATGACCTATTTTTGGTTTGCCTCTAACCTTGTATGGCCACACAATCAATTCAAATCGGGAAATAAGCTTGAAAATAAATGTGACAACAACTTAAAACTGTAGTACTGTGGTTTTCACCCAGAGGTTTCGTCCACAAGATACCCAGCAGAGGTTAAAAAAAAAAACAACAAAAAACACACAACCCTAAAAAATCGGTATGGCATATAATTTTTTTTGCTATTATAATGTTTAAGCACGTTATATTTGAGAAACTACACATTATGTTATATTTTTTTTAGCATTTAAGCAGTCACAGATTGTTGGAACCACAGATCCAATGTCATTTGGCTGAGGAAAGGGGCGGAAAACGGTTTATATAACTATCAGCCCGAACGATATCATCTTTACCCCGGCCCGCCATCCAATGACGCGGCTGTATGACTTTGTTGTTGTCATAAAGAAAAAAGCGCCAATCAACATCAGATTGTAATGCCACGTTCGTCGGGTCGGCAATAACAATGCGACGATGGCAGGGATATGTCGCTCTCGTTCAGAAACACTTAAAGAGGAAGCCACTGTGCTCTGCAACCGGTCGATCCAGTTTTGTGGGAAGACAGCGTGGGGCCAGATCTGTGACTGGCCAAAAAACAAAAAAAAGCCCCCCACTTAAAACCAACCCCCACACACACACCCGGCTGCAAAAAATCATCCATGGGCCATTTGTCCATTTTCCCAGTGGCCCAAACCGCCCTTGGTTCGGTTTTTCCACAGAGTTTAAAATACATTCTTAATATCAGGGGCCTATGCGTTCCGCCCCAAAAGGCCCCCTCTTTACTATTCAGTAAGCCTCGGTAAGTTCCAATGTTTTTCGGCATTCTTCCCCCCCCCACCCACCCCCTATTGCAGTTTGCACATCCCAATATTCCACTTTATATCTTGAGACAAACTTTAGAAGCGGTAGATTGTGCAATAGGACAACAGTGCGTACGTATTGCAGGGGTACTAATCTGTAAATACTCCAATTATTAGACAACTCATTTATTTACATGCATCCACCGCCTACATCATTTGGTCAGCATCTGCTAACCACCACCCACAACCGACCCACATCAATGAACTTACTTCCCACATACCATCATTTTTGTATCCTAGGTACTAGATCAAAGTAAAATTAATACAGTTATGTTAGAGATGGTGCTTGTGTTATCACAGCGATTTATTTTAGATAGTCCAGTTCTCCTGCCCATCACTCATAGTGGTACAAAAAACCAAATCAATTAATTGGTGGGGGGGGGGCACATGTGCTCTACAATATTAATAGCAGACAATATAAAGTTAAGTTTTTAAATTAGAGCCACGGTGGTGTCCAATAAAGTGCCTACTGAATACATGCTAACACTTAGCCAAGCAACCAATTCAAGACATAAACCACTAGCCAAACAGCAATTCATACAAGAAAGCACTAGGCAACAATCAATTAATTTCAAAAAAATTTAAAAACCATAGCCAAATAAATTAATAATAAAACCACTAGCTACACAACCAATTAAAACCAGTAGCCAACAAAAGAATAATAAAAACACTCAAATCGGAAATGAAATAAAACAAGCCATCCAAATTACAACAACACTTTAAGGCCAAACAATAAACCGAAAAGAAAAACAATGCAAAAAAAAACATTTGCCAAAAAAGTTCATTGGCTGGCACTGTATTTATCTGTACCCTAAACGGCACAGATAAATACATTATCAGTCAATGGCAATGACAAACAAATAAAAAATACAATAAAAAAATTACTTGTAAAAATACAATTACTACATTCATATGTTTCTTACCATTTAGAGAAGTGTTGACGCCTCCGATCCCGTGTTTTTGAAAGCTTCTCGTACCTCGACGTCATCTCCAGCTTGAAGAGCCGGAACAGGTAACACAATTCTTCTCATTTTCTTATCTGTCCTTATCCTTATCTTTTCTGTAATCTTCTTTATTCATCTGCGATCCAACCCCAGGCAAGTCCAAAGGATGTTTGTCTCGTCATCTTCTTACGTTAAATGAGACGTCCAGGCCTTATATAGGAGCCTGTGATGTACATTTTCAGGTCAGATGGTAACTCGCTCCAATTGCTATGGACACTATCATGTCTGTGCCTCTTTTTTTTTAAAGATTGATGTCATCTCCAAGGGAGAACGTCACAGCCTTAAAACCACATGCTATATCAATGGTATTACCGCCAATGGATTGAGCCATCCTTGGTATGCTCTACCAGTATAGTTACACTTAAAAAAGGTAAAAAAAAATACAAAAGAATTGACATCATTTAAGGGATAACGGAGCTGTAACTCGGGAAGCAGGTAGTCCCCTGGACTTGAAATCAATGTGGTTCTGCCTGGAGATCCCCTGCTCTCTACACTAGTCTAAAATGTATTAAAAAAAATGTATCTTACAAACGTTTTGAAATCGCTGTTTAGATATTGCATGGAGGCCTTTTCTGGAGAGGTCGTCGATCAACGGTCGCCAGCTACTTGCCCGTTTGGAATTTCGCCATCACAGGTATCAGATATGACTTCTGAATACCTGATAGCAACGCTAAAATACAGGCGATTTAAAAAAGGCCTGCCGGGATTTTTGTTCACATGACGGCTAAGTTTAGGCGCACTATGACTGTAGTAGTGCTGTCGGCGACGCGCCGATGAAAAATACCCGTCGCCAACGGCCAAAGTTGAAATTAAACTTTTAAGCGGACAAGGAAGTGACTTCCTGTTGGGAGGGCCGCGTAAGTTTGATTGGTTTAGAGCCGTCGCCACAGGTAACCTTCTACTAAAAACAATTAAATGTACCGGAACTTTCTAAAAATTTTAGACGCGACGTCGCTTCCGTCCGCTTACTATAAGCTCTTGCGACGGAGTCTAATTAATTTGTTTTGGAGCAATCACCGTCGCAAGGCACTATAAGAACAAAAGCAAGGCCTAGGGGGGGCGCGCAAAACTAGATTTTAAGTTGAACACATATTGATAATGTTACACAAGTTCCATCATATGGCTACACAACACGCCCTGCATATAAACACTACAAATTTACGAGGCTATTAATAAGATATTGACATGTGAGGAACTATTGTGAAAATCTTGATCGGAGTGTCAAATGTTGGAGATTCTGATGAAGTCCATATGGGACAGAAACCGTTGTTTTCCTCTGCGTAAATATTAAGAACTTGATTGTGAACTTGTGAGTAAGTTCAACTTTGTGCCCTCTGTCCTAGCGGAGACCATGGATTTTGGAGGTAGCATTGTGTTTGGTCTATGTGTGTTGGCTGCCACAAGCAGGATTCTCCTGCAACCTGAAACTGTTTCCCACACATTTTGGAACTGTAATCACCTGATATGCAATACATTTCAGTGAAACCGATGAAATAAATATTTTTATTTTTCCCATAAATCCGAGAAAAATTAGCTTATATGCTTTTGCATAGTAACCACCGTGATCTAAATGCTCTATAAAAACGGGTTTATTTTTTTCCTCAATACAGTACATAAAAATATATAAATCAATCAAAAACTAAGCCAATTCAGAAGAACACTTTAAACTAGAACTTCAAAAGATTACACCTAAACATTTCGAGACCTAGAAAACATACTATCTAAACAGTTCTGAGAACCTGGACATCTAATGGAAAATACATAATTTATGTCAATTGGGCTCATTTAAATTCCAAATCTGCCTCATGGATCTGATTCCTGGTGTTAATACTCAAGTTCAGATTTCGCCTGGGATTAAGTATGTTTTCAAACAGCAGAGACCTGTATGTGATATTTCCTATTTCAGTGGCCATGTACACAACCCCATAACAGATGCGTCTTTTCCTGTGAACTGATACTAAAGCAATTCCGCCATGGCCCCAAGATGCAGTGGTTGGTTTTTTCATAAACAGAGCAGTTAAACCATACCGTCTTTTGAATAATTACGTTTATTATAATGAACAACTGTTAGCAAGTAAACAATCATATTCATGAAACGAACTATTCCTCAGAGCAGTTTTCCATGCAATCGTTAATTGTCATTAGCCTTAATCATCACACTTTGTATTCTACTGCACACATTTTACTGTCTCCATGACAGAGCAGGAGCAATATAAAATGCCAATTACAATCAATCACTTAAACGCATAATCTTTATGCATCAACCAATTGTGCTGTAGGATACAATACCATATAAACACTACCAGCATCACAATAGGATTTCACATTTACAGAGATCTCCCGGTTAGCACATATGCGCGGAGTAATACACCAACGCCAGACAAGAGAAGTCCCGCTTTAATTACATTAGCCTGGCGCTCTACATACTGCCTATACAGTATGTGGCACTGAACAGGGTTGATGGAACTAACAAAGCCGCTTAAACCATACACACACGTCAATATGTCCTAGGAAAACATTATTTTAATAGTTTAATATATACAGTTTCGGGAAGTAAATATATAATGCAAGAGTGATTTACCAATTCCTACACTTTAAATAAAAGTAGATAGGTGAAGCTAGTACTATTTTAATATTCCACTAAGACTTTAAAAAAACTCTCTGACCTCAATATCAATTTTTGTATAGGAATACATACTATGTGTTGTTACTCATTAAAACAACTCAATACTGTCAATCATTCTCGCTCTCTCCACTTTAAGCCCATCTAAAACACCTCTAATTAATCATGGGTAGCTCCCTTGGTTAATACTAAAGTCTTGTATCATTAATCGTGACCCATTGCAACACACTTAGTAGACAGTTCCCACTGCTCTACAAGTTCTCCCTATTACCTTAGATTGTAAGGTATTCAGGCCTAGGATTCCTTACGGTTTCTTTATGTGTGATGCACTTATTCCATTGTTTTGTCACGTGTTTAAAGAGCGCCATGTACATGTATGGTGCTTGTGACATACGACTAACTCCGGGGCTCCGCCGTCTGTCGGACTGTAGAACACGGTCTATTTTAGGGTAGGTTAAATGATGAAACTCACGTACTGTTCCTTAAACAGGCTATGCCTGGTTTATTTGTCCCATCAACTGGAGACTGCCACATTGAAACCAGAAAACAAATCCAAACAAAACTGCCTCATCTGAGTGATACTTAACTTAGATATCCCTGACTCAGGTTGGAAGTGGCTTTTCCACTTCCAACAACAAAACCAGGTACTTTTGCAGACTTGACAGAATGAACAGAAAGATTGAACCTGTTTGGGGAAGAGGCTCTCCCCTCTGTATTCAGCACCTTCCAGCCTCCAGGCTCTTGGGGAGAGGGAAGAGCAAACAGGAAATCATCTTACATACCTGATTTCTAATTAGCATGACAGGTGACAGAAATCAGGCAGAGACAACCTCTGTCTGGATCTCTCATCCCTCAGTTCCAGCGCTTGCCAAACTGTGGATGGAGTGCATGTTTATAGGCTGCACTCCCAGGCCAACAGGATAGAAACGGTCCAGTATCCTGGAGGCCCTAATACGGAATTTATTAACACACCCTGCGTTTTCTGTCACAATCCTCCCCCCCAGCTCAGACCTCGAGCGGTGAGCGACCATGATATTAGGGAGTGCATCCATGACAACCACGTCGAGCATTGCCATGTGTGTGCCTCTGACTGTGTTCCACAAAATTTTAGGGGAAGTTGTAGGCTTAGGAACCACCTGGTCACTCTAGCATTCTTTTCCTGTTTTGACACATCCAGGTTAAGGGGTGCTATGATCTGTGACCAACCGGAATTTTCTCCCAACAGGTAGTATTTGAGACGTCTCTACAGCCCACTTTTTGCGAGACACTCTTTCCTAACTATGGAGTAATTTTTTATCCTGGGGATTTAGTTTCCTACTTAAATAAAGGATGGGTGCTGCTCCTCCCTTGAGGACTCCTGGGAAAAGTAGTACCGCCCCAGCCCTACCTCAGATGCGTCGGTTGGACTACAACTCTTTGGAGAAGTCAGCAGTGTGACAACACACTGGTTGGGCCCGAGAGCTTCTTTCAGGCTTCTAAAGGCCTGTTCGGGTTCGGGGAACTTTTACCATTAGCGGTCCTTGCTTTGTGAGTCATTAGTGTGTGCCTTAGTTGCAAAATTGGGAATAACCTTCTATAGTACCAACTTAACTTAACCCAAAAAGGTCCTTACTTGTTTTTTTGCTAACTGGCTTGGGTCCATTTGTATCGCTCTACTTTGATGTTTGGGTTTGAGTAAACCTCTGCCATAGAATACCACCAGATACTGTGGCCTTCTCCAGACCAATAGTGCATTAGCGCGGTTAGCAGTTATCCAGCGACCGAACTGCGTCGAGCACAGCTTGGACCTTTGGAAGTGGGATTGCCAATCTTCACTAGGATTACCACATCATCCGTAGAAAACGGCATGCATACCGAGCATGTGGTTTTAAAATTTTATCCATCGTTTCTTTGGAATGTGGCGGGTCTCCATGTAAGCAAAAGGCAGCACCTTATACTGAAAGAGGCCGTCTGGGTTGAGAAGGCTGTCTTTTCTCTTTGCCCTTTCTGTGAGGGAACTGCCGTACCCTTTGTTAGGTCTAGGGTTGTGAGATATCGGGCTTTAGCCAGTCTCTCTACAGTTCATCTACCCTGGGCATAGGATCAGTATCAAATTTTGTGACACACCCGCGTTTAGTTTCCGGTAGTGATTACAAAACTTTGTTGCTACTCATCTGGCTTGGGACTAAGACTATAGGGATGTTCCACCCACTTTGGGATTCCTCAATTACGCTAGTTTAGCATTTTTAACTCTAAACTTATAAGCCTCTCTTTTGGGCCTCTGGGTTCGGTACGGTTTAAGGTTAACTCGGACCCCAGTTCAGAGACTAGGTCATGTTCAATTACGTCTAGTTCTCACTGGCTATGTAAGAAGATTTCTTTGTTTCTTCTCACTAAATTCTGAACCTTCTTTTCTGAGAACGGACAGCACAGGGTTTCAGCTATGCTAACCTCTGGGTCAGTTTCTTGATTCTCTGACGGACCTGGGGGTACTAGGGTTAACAAGACTTCTCTATCTTTCCACCGGGCTTGAGTAGGTTGATGATTATTTCCTCAGGTTTCCTCCTATCTGGCTATCTTACATTATAATTTACTTCCTCCCACTCTTTCCAAGACCTCATATGGGCCCATGCCATTTAGCAGGAATTACTCTCCACTGGGACCAGAACTAGTACCCTATCAACCTGGAAAAAAAAATTCTGACCCTAGCACCCTATTATATACGTATTCCTCTGTGCTTCTTGAGCTTTCTCCATGTGTTCCCTCACTATGGGTAGGACTGCAGCAATGCGGTCCTGCATCTGGGCAACACTGCTCTATTAACTCTGTAAGGGGTAACCTCGTGTCCCAAGTCTCTTTGGCTATAGTCCAGTAAGCCCCTTGGGTGTCGGCCATACAATAGTTCAAACGGGAAGAAACCACCTGTGGATGATTGGGGAACTTCCTAATGGCAAAAACAGGTACGGTAACAAACAATCCCAGTTTTTCCCATCTTTTACGACCGCCCGCCGTACATGCTTTAGGTTTATTGAACCTTTCCACTAAACCATCTGTTTGTGATGAATAGACTTGAGGTCTGAGATGCTGTGATTTTTAGGAGTTTACTAGCTCTTTTGTTACTTGGACATAAATGGTGTTTCCCTGGTCAGATTAAAATCTCTTTAGGAATTCCGACCTGGGAAAACAGAACTACTAACTCTTTTGCTATGTTTTTAGCAGAGGTGTGCTACGTAGGGAACGCCTCCGGATATCGAGTGGCTAATCTAATATTACCAATATATGTGATGTCCCCTAGCAGACTTATAGGTGGTCCTACTAGATCATAGCAATCCGGTCAAATGGTACCGCTATTATGGAAGTGTACCAATGGGCTGCGGTACGCTTGAATAACTGGGGTGATCTGACATTCTGGGCATGAGGAGCAATAATTCGTAATTTCTGCCAGAACCCCAGGCCAATAGAAGCTTCGGAGAACTTTTCTTTTGGTCTTCCACCCCTAGGTGTCCCCCCACAATGGATGACTATGTGCGAGTGTAATAACTAGTTCGGAATGTCCGTGGTACCATGTTGATATTGTTAGTGTGTAACTGATTTCCTTTTATCAACCGATATACTAGGTCGTTCTCTACCCAATGTAGGGTAAGCAAGTGACCTATCTGGTTGGCAGGAGTACTATTCTGTCCCGTATATTTCCCTTGCTACCGCTAATGTGGGGTCCTCCCACTGGCCTTCTTAAAACTCCCAGGACTGACCTCTAGGTCGCGAGGGTCTTATCCGGTTATGGGGTGGTAAGTGTCTGATCAAGATCTTGATTTGGGGTATTCCATACCAAAGTAGTGAGGGGAAGGAATTTTACAAGCCTCCTCCTTTCCCCTTCTTTTTGGGCCCTCGTCAACATCCATTTCTGAAAAAGGGAAAGGATTTGTTTCTCTCAATACTTCGTTATGGTCCGCTAAATTTACCTGGGGCATTCTGAGGCGGGGACCACATTTTTAGAAAATGGGGAAGTCGGTCCCTATTAACACATATGTGCCAGTTTGGGTACAATACCCACTGAAGTCTAAAGAACCAAACTCTGTTCAAAAAAAAACATCAACAGTGGAATATTCATGATTATCCCATGTATACACAAATTGCCACTTTTGTGAACTGTTTCCCTTTTTCTTCTATGGGCAACGGTATATCGGACACTAGTGGTGACCATGCTCCAGAGTCAAGAAGTTACCCGAACCATCTTACCATAACCTTACAAATGCCCACAGATGGTTATTCAAGGGGTCCTCTGGGCTAGGGCCATACATTGGGACCACAGCGAATAAGGTTCCACGCTGTTGCATTGCATGGGTTCATCATTTAGTTAGGCAGATTTTTGCTGTGTGGCCCTCTCATGACAATTTACACACATTAGGTACATAGTCTTGTCCCACTTAGAGCCTTTTTCCCGGCTCCCCATGTTGGCTATTGGCCCTTAGTGTGCGAGCCACTGTGCTGGTGCTGCGTGAAGGTGGTCGCCGCTCTTCAGCACCCCTTAACCCCCGGTACCCTTTTACCGTCTCTGGAAGAGTCCTGGAACCTTGGGTAGTGGGTGTTGCTCCATGCCTGGGGTTGCAGGTGCTCTTCTCTGCTGCATTGTACCTTTCTAACGAGGCCACCAGCTCATCCGCATTGTGGGGATCACTCCGACTGACCAACGGCGTAAGGCAGAGGGAATTTTCCTCAAGAACTGGTCCATGACCAACCGTTCCACCGATGTGGCTTGCTGAGTTGATCTCGGGTTGTGCCACTTCCGGGCGAGTGGATGAGGTCATACATCTGGCTTCGGGTTACTTTATCCATCGGGAAGGACATGCGTGAAACCTTTGGCACGAACAGCTGTGGTTACGCCGAGGTGGGCGAGGATCTCGAACTTCAATTTTTATAGACGTTAGCTTCGGCTGGCTCTAGATCAAAGTAAGTCTTCTGGGGTTCGCCGCTTAGGAAGGGTGCGATTAGACCAGCCCACTCAGCTTGGCCATCCCTCTCCTCTGGCCGTGCGTTCAAACGTGAGAGAGATAGGCTTCCACATCATCCGAGGGTCCACATTCTTCTGAAGGTAGTGGCTTGCCCTGGCCATTTTCGGGACCGGGGCTGCCTTGCCAGTGGAAGGTTACTGATAGTCCCCTCAGGATCTCGAGTTCTGCTGCAAGCCCTGGTTGAACCGTTGTTGACCCTCTCTCAGCAGCGGTTTGTTTCTTGCTGGCTTGCATTAGTCTCTTGCTGGATTTTATTCGCCTGTGCAGGGCTTCATTCGCGTCTTTCTGGACAGCGACATTGCATACCAGCGCACCACCACGTCGTCCATCTTGTTTGCAGAGGGTGCAAAGTTCTTTAACCCACAGACCTTTTAGTTTCTGCCGCATTCTCCA
>WSYH01008424.1:0-19422 GCA_036426205.1 Ascaphus truei | reverse complement strand
GGTACCTGTCAGTCAGGACCTTCCCCTGAGCCTCCCCATCCGCCCCCCCTTTTCGGTTTTTTGCCCCCCCTTTTCGGCTTTTTCCTTTGCACCTCTACTTCCTATCTTACTGGTATTACTTTATTATCTTTTGTTTCTGTGGGCACTCCAGCCTTTACCTCACTCTCCCCCTGCTCCTTTTTTCCTCCTCCTCATCCTCTTAGAAGGCTCCTTCCGCTTTCTCCTGCTGCCCTCCGCTCTAGCTCCCTGCTTTACCTTTCGGGGCCCCGTATCCTAACCCCCCTGCGTCGCTCTATTAGTGTGTGTTGTGTTGCTGCTGTCCGCTATCTCCCCTCGGCGCCTTGTGATGCTGGACTGCTGGGCCGCTTCCGGGATCTTGTTCCTGCTCCCGCCCCTTCCGGCTTGTCTCGACCGCCGCCATCTTGGATGTGGCGCCTCGTTCACGCACCTCTCGCGTGAAGTGCTGCCTCCTTCCTGCTGACGTCGTCTGCTGCCGCCCCTTCTCAGTTGGGCTCCGGAGCTGGTCCAAGATGGCCGCTATTCTTCTTCTGCTGCCGTCAGGGGTACAGGTAAGTGGTGCAGTGGTGCTGTGATAAGCTAGGACCTTGTCTCTGCCGGGTTTTGATGAGAATGCCATGGGGGGGGGGGGGGAGGGTGTAACTATGAGAGGGATCTTGGTGGGGTTTTCATGGGCATCTTAGGCGAACGGAGAGGTAGGGTCAACTTTAACTGTGGGGGAACACTGTCTCTTTATTTGACCAGTTACCGTGGGCTGCAGGCTTGGTTGTTTTTGTTGGGTCTTCCTCCCGCCATGTTGGGTCCGGGGCTGCTCTGTTTCCCGCCACTTCCTCCGTGATTTTATCTTGCAAGCCCAGTTTTGTAAGAAAGGCTCCGCCATCTTCAGCTTTCTTTATTGTGGTAGATGCCCCATTTCTGGACACCAGGAGCCCGAAAGGGAAGATCCAGCGGTATTTACCCCTTCGTCCCTGAGGATCTTGGTGATTGGGGTAAGTTGCTTTCTTTTCAGCAACGTGGTGGGGGAGATGTCCTGAAAAACTTGAATCTTGTGTGACTCAAAGGACGGGTTATTGCGGGTCAGCTGGGCAAACAGTTCTTTTATTCTAAAGTAATGTAAGCGGGCGATGATATCCCACAGGGGGGTCTCCCTGTTGTGGCCTGGATCTCAGGGCCCTGTGGCAGCGATCCAAATGCAGCTCCTGGGTCGTTTTTGTCCGGCATCAGCTGGGTCAGCCACCGGGCCATGAAATCTTCTGGGTCGGTCTCCTCTTCTGGGACCCCCCTTATCCTCATATTATTTCGTCGCTCCCGATTTTCGGAGTCCTCCTGCTTGTCTAGAATGTCTTGGATAGTGTCCTTCACTTGGGCCAATTGCTTGTCTGTTCTATGGAGTGATTTCACAGTGGTGTCCAGTTTCCTTTCCAAGGAGTCAGTTCTGGACCCGATACTGCTTATATCTGCTCTTAGGGACGCCACTTCGGCTTGCAGGCATCTCTTAATGTCCGCGCAGAATTCCTGCATATCGCGTCTCCGCATGATTCTGTTGCCGCTATCATTATCTCCCTCTCCCTCCGAGTCGGAGCCACTTAGCGGGAGGCCCTCCTGGCTGCGGGCGCGTGGTTGATCCCCCTTGCTGTAATAGTCCGTCATCACTGTGGAGGGGCGCTTTGATCGTGTTCCCTTTGACATCTTGGGGGTATCCGAGGGCTATGTGGGCAGTTTTCGTCAGAATTGGTGAGGTTTTAACGCATTTATTGATTTTTTATTGTCGGCTGGGAACGGAGCTGAAAGTTCAAGCAGCCATTCAGTCCGTTGTCGCGCATGCGCATCCTGTCTATGTTTTTGTATGTAAGTGTAACGGGTTTCCCCCCCCCCCCAATCGCAGATTATACTGTGGGTGCGGAGAAACATATATTGTTACCAGGTGTGTGGTGCGCTACCTGTTGGCTCACAGGAGGGCTGAGCTTCTGCCACGGGGAACCTGGGGCAATTATAATTCTATGGGTAACCACTTACTCAATACAGCGCCTCCACCTGCGATGGCTCCCACCATAGGGGGAGTGGTTCCTCGCAGGACACATACAAACAACCAATACACAGTGATGTATAATAACTAGTGACTTTACTAACATGCAAGACAACATATCATGGCAATACCATAATAACCTGTGTCCCTCTCTAGAGGAGACACTTACTGCGTCGCGCAGGACGCTTCCCCAACACCAGGTGATCCCACCCAATGTCCCGAGAATCCCCACCCAATGTCCCATACTCTAAGAGAATGTGGGTGACTGCGCAGTCACTATTAAACTAAGGGCCCGTTGGTGCACTTGTTGATTTAATAGTACCTGCCCGAGCACTTCAGTGCTCGGATCTCCAACTGGCTTCGCAAAGGATCCGGCGACCGAAGAACACCGGAACCACCTTCAGGACGATCCCACCCGGAGGACTGCTGCAGCCGCAACGATGAACTGCGCTCACCTCAATACACGGAGGCAGCGCCCACTGAGCCCCTAACTGACTTCACTAACTACCTGGACAATACTGTACTATAGGCCATCCCTACAGCACAGCAACCTTGATGGCTTAGGGGGAAACTCCTAGGGGCCTACAGGGGTTAATAACCTGCCCCACTCACCTAACTCTTCTCAGTCCTGAGTATTACTTAACTGATCCCAGCGCCTGCAGCAACAAGCTGTGACCCACTGGATGTGTGCAGCCAACGTGCTACAAAACACTGTGTCTGCCTGTCAGACCTCACGGCACTGACAGCTGTGACCCTGACCAGACAGCACACTTACACTAAGGGCAGCGTCCCTATCTTGGGCCTCCCTCAGTACTTACCCACTAACCTAGTGGGGAGTTGGGGCCTACCTGGGGTGTGGGTACCTATCTGGGTGCAGGAGATGCACTTGCTCCCCGCACCCTTCCTTCCCTCACAGCTCCCTGACTCCAACTGACTAACGTGGTGCAAGCGCGTGAAATGTATCCACTCTGCTGCTTGGGTCTCCTCTAGCCCTATTGGCTCCCTGGCATCATGTGGGGCGCGCAGAGGCTCATGGGACCTGTAGTCCCGGGCTAAAACCTTCCCTGGTAGGCTAGGGCTTCGCGGGCTTTTCCCTCCCCCTCCTGTGCCTGCGCAATCTCTCGGGGGCTGCCTCACTGTTTCCCTGCCTAGTCTTACGTTCGCGCGACTCTTCCCTGGCTCTAGGGTCCTTCCTGCGCATGCGCGATCACTGCGCATGCGCGAGTCCCTCTCTAATGGCGGCGCCCTCCCCGCCCGGCTCCGAGAGCGCCAGGATCCCTGTGATGCGCGTGCGGCCTTGGCAACCGGCTGCACGCGTCCCCGGCAACCCCCAAGCCGGGACCTGACCGCCCTCACCTCTGCGATCGCCGAGTGGAGCCGCCATTGGACTCGGCGGCACCCGCGATCGGCAGCTAGGGGAAGGGAGTGATGACAGGCTGAGGAGACCTGGCTACATCAGTTAGGCTGTGTTTACACAGGACATGACTGACAGGGGTTCAAACCAATCAAGGTTTATACAGGTTCATTCAATTGGTTTAACTTTTAGCCAATGGTGTTCATCCTGTCAGTATTTAAAGATTCCATGGACTGTGTTCAATTATCCCTGAAGAAGTGCGCGTGCGCATGCGCACGAAACACGTTGGGCAGTTTGTGAGAGTGATTGCATCGAGCAGAGCAGAGCACTACAGGAGCAAGACCAAGTACAGAAGCAGGAGAAGGGAGTTTCGGCGATTTGTCCCGCCCTCAGTGACGTGTTTCCGGTAACGGAGCAGCAGACGGCATCAGGAGAACCAGCCCATGGTGACGCATATGGTGATGCAGAACTAAGGAAGCGTTCGGAGTCTCCCCTGATTGCCACGTGTCCATCAGAAGCTGCTGCCGGATTACACACACCGTTTACCCCTAGAAAAAAGGGGGGTCCTCCGGCGCGTTGCTCTGCTTGTGGCTCCACGGCGTTTTAAAGCATATAAGTGAGGGAGAGAAGAGAGGGGACCACAATAAGGGACCAACACAGTGATTATACACAGCTCTTCGTTTGATTAGGGAGGGGGGGAGGGAGTGGGGGCTCCAACCTGCGGTTAAGAAGTTGCCTTCCTACCTAAAAGACACAACCCAAGTGATACAATCACTGGATAGGATAGAATGGAAACCAGATTATATACTCGCTACATGTGACATCACATCTCTGTACACATGTATAGACCATGCCCAGGGTTGTGAGGCTACATTGTATTGTCTGGAAAAGGATTTGAACTTAGAAGAAACACAGAAAAAGTTTTTAATTGATGGAATTGGTTTTATCTTGAATCACAATACCTTTTGGTTCGAGGGCAACTACTTCCTGCAAAAAAGAAGGACCGCAATGGGTACCAGGTTTGCCCCCAGCTATGCCAACCTCTTCCTTGGATGGTGGGAGGATCAAATAATCTGGCCAAATAAGATGTGGGAGGCAAACCTGGTACTCTACAGGCGCTATATAGATGATATCATCATCATATGGAAAGGCGACCCTGAATCTCTACATACCTTTTTTACTACAATCAATATCAATAATTTGAATTTAATTTTTACCTATAATATGAGTTCTACTGAGGTGATATTCCTAGATCTAGAGGTTTTTATCGATAAAGTTATTATTAACACTAAGACACATTTTAAAACAGTGAATTGCAATAATTTTATCAAAGCCAATAGCTGTCATAAGAGGAACTGGCTAGAAAATATCCCCTACGGCGAGTTTAGACGTTTAAAGCGAAATTGTACGCAACATAGTGACTTTGAACAACAAATAATACCAATGAAGAATAAATTTCTGGAGAAAAAATATAACATAAATACAATCGACAAAGCACTCAAAAAAGTAGGGGAGGTAGACAGACAGGACATGTTAGTCTATAAAGAAACAAAGCCAAAAAATAGAGACGAAGTTTTTATTCCCTTTATTACACCATATAGCACAAATTTTAAGCAAATAGAAGGTGTTTTAAACAAGCATTGGCACATTTTAAAACAAGACGACCTTTTAAAAGAAATAATCGGAAATAAACCAGCGGTTATTTATTCTAAAGCTCCAAATATCAAACAAAAACTCGTACCGAGTTTTTTAACCACCAAAAACTAAGAGCTGCTGGTTAGACCAATTAACAAAGGGTTTTAAAAGATGTGTAAACTGCAAGGCATGTGGAAACAATAGAACACCAGAGATTAGAACAACTTCCTTCAATTGCACTATATCTAATCTAGACTATGTTATTAAATCACACATTACTTGCGATAGCAAAGGTGTGATTTATGTACTACAGTGTAGTTGCAACCTGCAGTATGTAGGTAGGACAATTCGAAAATTGAAAACAAGAGTGGGAGAACACATAAGAAATATATGTAATGGTTTAGAGACTCATAGCGTCTCAAACCATTATAAAATCAAACACAATCAGAATCCTTCTTGTTTGAAATTCTTTGGAATTGAACTAGTAAAACCCGATTGGAGGGGAGGAAATTACATAAAGAAAATAAATAAAAGAGAATCCTTTTGGATTTTCACCCTCCAAACATTGGCACCCAAGGGGTTAAATATAGACATGGAGGTTACAGCTTTCCTACCATAACATCAAGTGACCTACTTACTTTAATAAAGATTTTTAAAAAACCAAGCAAAAATATACCTCAACAACATAATTTAGGATTATAAGTATCCTTAACCTAGGATAGAGGATATATGATATGTAAAAACACTGAAAATTTGTGTCCTTGTTAAATAAATGGCATCTCTAAGAATTTTTCCCTTAAGTCCTAGTATATTGGATTCATTGGTAATACCCATATTTTAGACCAACCTCCTTTTAAATGCCAAATCTAGGTTTTATCAAACTATTTTAAAGCAACAATAACTTATATTTTAATCACAATTAAAGAAATATAGCCAATAAGTAAACTCTCTCCCCTTCCTAATTACCCTCTTATCTTCCTTGTTTTAATTAAATAGTATTTCACACAAGAGGCTTGCCACCATTAAAGTTTTTTAGGCATGCCATTTGTTCTTAATCATGTTGTATTTAACTAATTAACCACTTTGTATAATTTGTATTATGATACCAAGTCAACAAAGTATGAGCAATTGAGTTTAAGGACCTACACCTATGTCAAGAGTAAAACCAGCACCCTTGGAGTTAAATTGACGATTCTACAGTGTATATAAGACTGCTGCTACCTTTTGCCTATACACGTCACTGAGGAAGCATTGGCGAAACGCGTTTAACGTTCTTTGGCCATTACAAGCCACCGTAGTGAGGACTTGATTCCCCTGTATTCTTTGGCTCGGCGATCCCGCCGTCTGCGCATGCGCACGCGCACCGGAGCAGGGAGCTGTATCTGTGTATGCTGAGGGACAGGCCGTTTTGAGGAGGACATAGCCTGTGCACGGGCTTTTGGAAACTCTCAACCCTAGCCACCCGAAGTGAAGATCAACACAGCAACCATCTGCCAACAGGGAAACAGCCAGGACAAACCACCCCAACCCAGGAAGGGATCTGTTGTGGAGTCTGGCAGCATCTCCTCTCTATGCCTGAAATTATCGGCCGCTTGTAAGTGTTCAATCTCTTTTTCTCTATTGTTAATAAATTTTATTGCACTATTTTTTTCCCTTTATATTTTTTTGCTAAGGAGGATACCAGGAGGTTTTTCCTCACCCTCAACAAAACACAGCTATATAAGGAGAAGAGTAGAAGAATCCAAGATATTAGATATTTTGATGTAAGTGTGTCTCCTTTCATTCAGCATTACCTTTTAATCTCCATTGATCTCCTAACACCCCCACTCCCTCCCCCCCTCCCTAATCAAACGAAGAGCTGTGTATAATCACTGTGTTGGTCCCTTATTGTGGTCCCCTCTCTTCTCTCCCTCACTTATATGCTTTAAACGCCGTGGAGCCACAAGCAGAGCAACGCGCCAGAGGACCCCCCTTGATTTGCACAGAGCATCACCTCTCTATGCGCCTGTGTATAATCCTCTTTAGGATGGGAGCTAGTTGATTACTGCTCATGCGCCTGTAACTTCACCCACCACTGCTTGCTTGAGTGCCCCCAAAAAAAAAAATTTACTTAAATTTTTTAACTTTTTTTATCCACAAGCCCGCAAAAACAATCTTGATATTATGATATTCAATCTGTGCGTTTGCCTGCACATGGTTGATTTGTATGCTTTTTATGTACTGTATTTGGGGGTGTAGAGATCAAATTATTATGATGAACTGCCTTTTGAAATGACTGTACTCTACTCTATGTAATCCGTCCCTAGCCGAGCGTCAATCACCTCACTGCACCTGCGTGTACTCTAATCCTCTTTGAGATGGGAGCTTGCTGCTTACTGCACCAACAGTCATTAATTTTCTGAAGCTTGTCATTGTGTTTTTAATCCGTCCCTAGCCGAGCGTCAATCACCTCACTGCGCCTGCGTGTAATCCTCTTTGAGATGGGAGCCAGCTGATTACTGCACATGACTCACCCCACCCCCCAACCCTTTGAGGCTTTGTTTACGGTAACGCTTTGGAAAATCTCTCCTCGATTTTGAAATGTAAATCTGATTTGCACAGCATTGTTAGAATTGAGAGTTAAAAAAACCATTAACTGATTCATGTTGTTTTGTCATTCATTCTTATTCATTGGTGTACTGTAGGTGTGTGTGTGTGGGGGGGGTGTTGTCAATGATTATGATTAGCAGGAATGTAAATAAATATTTATTTATTTGTATCAGGAACCAAAAAATACAAATATAAAAATAATCATGAATAATACATAATGCAGTCTTTATTAAGTTCTTCTGGCAGATTGAAATTGGATAAACATTTCGAAAACATTTGTAAAACATTGATAAACATGAATAATGCACATTTATAAGAATATTATTTAATAATATATAAACTGTAATGTATAATATATATATATATATATATAGTAATATTCTTTTTTCCGTCTTTATCTTGTTTCTTATTCTGTGTACAGTACAGTAGTTCATTGAGAGTGTAGAAGTTTTGTGTACATCATTACTGCTGTTTATATACTGTACATTTGACTGTACAAACAGATTAGACTGAACACAACACCCCACCTCCCCCCAGGCCACCCTTTTTTCCTGAAACGACAAGAAAACAAAACATTAGTGCAGTTATGTGCGTACTGTATTATGGCATTGTGTGATGTGTAGTACTACTGTAGATGGCTGGTGCTGCTTTCTCTGGAAAGAAAAAAATTGAGCAGTTAGTAGGCAGTTACTGTAGTACTGTCAAACTAATCTATACTGGAACTACTGTATACTCTGACTACTATTAAATACTATGTAACAGATGGCTAGTGCTGCTCTCTCTGTAAAGAAAAAACTGTAAATACTGTATACTCTGACTATTAGGAAAGAAGAAATCTGTGCCATACTTACCTGTATCATACTGTACTTACAATACTACAGTACAGTACTACTTTCCTGATGCTTGCCCATTACGCGCGATCACAACGGACAACACAGTCGCAATATGGTCTATATATTTATTGCAGTGTTTCACGGTGAGTACATCGTTCCAAAAACTCATTATGCTTTTCGCCAACTCGTCCTTTTTGGAGGGTTTCACCACTTTCCAGATATGGTCCTTCAGCTAATGCCAGACCATTTCGATCAGATTGAAGTCTGGCGATCTGTCATTGGAAAAAAAGGACAATTAGTTTAAGAGATACAGTACACAGTGAAAACAGTGGGAAAAAAATGAGACACGGTTACCGCACTTACTCCTCTGGCGTCTTCACGCAGTTGATACCGCGCTCAAGGATATGCGCTGTTGACGCGGTGTGCTTCGAATCGTTGTCCTGGTAGAAACGGTGACCATCCGGGAACTCGTGTGTGATGTATTGCACTATCTCAGGGGCAATTTTGTCTTGGAAGAAAGCTTTATTCATGATTCCTATAACAAGAAAAGAAAAGTGCTCAAAAAACTGCACAATAGTACAGTACAGTGCATACAGTAAGGCTACACTAGTAAAGTACAGTGCATAAGGCTACATTATATTTGATATATTTTACCTTCAAAGATGACAATGCATCCTGGTCCACGCCAGGCAGCAGCTTCACGGGGTGTTTTGGCCGCGGCTTCATAGATACGCGACCTCTTTTGTGGAATGCAAAGGTTGCAAATCTCTCCAGCGACACAGTAGACTCATCAGTGAAGATGCAATCCTGGAAATTTTCCCCACTGTCGATCCATGCCTGGGCCTGGACCACTCTTTTGATTTTATTTGCGTACCTTATCATGGGGTACGCTCTGTAATGACAAGGAATAAAAAAATTTAGCGGTACAGTACAGTACAGTTTCCTAAGCAACACTTTTACCTCCTGTACTGTCCAGTTCTAACCTCACACGTCCATATTTCCATCCAATGCTGCGTCTCAGCTACCTTTTGCCTATACACGTCACTGAGGAAGCATTGGCGAAACGCGTTTGACGTTTTTTGGCCATTACAAGCCACCGTAGTGAGGACTTGATTCCCCTGTATTCTTTGGCTCGGCGATCCCGCCGTCTGCGCATGCGCACGCGCACCGGAGCAGGGAGCTGTATCTGTGTATGCTGAGGGACAGGCCGTTTTGAGGAGGACATAGCCTGTGCACGGGCTTTTGGAAACTCTCAACCCTAGCCACCCGAAGTGAAGATCAACACAGCAACCATCTGCCAACAGGGAAACAGCCAGGACAAACCACCCCAACCCAGGAAGGGATCTGTTGTGGAGTCTGGCAGCATCTCCTCTCTATGCCTGAAATTATCGGCCGCTTGTAAGTGTTCAATCTCTTTTTCTCTATTGTTAATAAATTTTATTGCACTATTTTTTTCCCTTTATATTTTTTTTGCTAAGGAGGATACCAGGAGGTTTTTCCTCACCCTCAACAAAACACACCTATATAAGGAGAAGAGTAGAAGAATCCAAGATATTAGATATTTTGATGTAAGTGTGTCTCCTTTCATTCAGCATTACCTTTTAATCTCCATTGATCTCCTAACACCCCCACTCCCTCCCCCCCTCCCTAATCAAACGAAGAGCTGTGTATAATCACTGTGTTGGTCCCTTATTGTGGTCCCCTCTCTTCTCTCCCTCACTTATATGCTTTAAAACGCCGTGGAGCCACAAGCAGAGCAACGCGCCGGAGGACCCCCCTTTTTTCTACCAGTATCCATACAGAGGTTGGTGAATCACCTCTGAGAGACTCAGGCTGCGGAACTGCATTATGCCAAGGACAGGAGCCATATACTGAACAGTAGGATAACTCTTTTTTGGCGCAACTTTTCTCTCTCTCTACCGTTTACCCCTGCCTGTATTTATTTGACGTCTTGTAAGTAGGATTCCGGTTTTACCACCGGATCCGTCATCTGCGCTAGGCATTTTTATTGTTGTTTCATTAAATTTACTCTTTAATTATTTGTCAGCCTATCTGTCATTGTTTTATGTTTGTCTTGTCTTGTGTGTCTTGTATGTTTACTTACAACATTGTTGCACTATGATTTTTCCTCTTCTCTCCTTTGCTTCATACATGTAAATCCTTGCTGTGCAGCCTGCAGTCAAAGTTTGGATTTTCTTCCATTGGACATTGTCGTCATTATTTGGACATAATTGTTCCTTCATTGGACTTTAAGGCGCCAGTTTGTATTGTTATTTACATAACTGAACATAATATTGGTTCAGAAAAAGAAAATAATTATGTGATAGTATAAATTTTATCGCATTGACGACAAACTCACAATTTAGTGGATGTAGGTCCGTTATTGTTTGGAAAAGATATATTGACGATATTTTGTGTATTTGGGAAGGTGACGAGTGCACTTTAGATTCATTTAAACTATACCTCAACACAAACACCTTTAATTTGAGGTTCACCGCTGAGACTGATGTGAGTGAAATTCACTTTCTTGATCTCAATTTAGAGTCAAGAATAGGTTTGAACATCAATACAAAAACTTTTTTTTAAAAAGTGGATTCCAATAGCTTTCTACTGTCTTCCAGTAACCATAAAAGGTCCTGGATTGACAATATCCCTCAGAGTCAGTTTATGCGTATCAGACGCAACTGCAGTTTACTGTCTGACTTCAAAAGCCAATCAGCACTTCTGTTTGACAAATTCATTGATCGAGGTTATGATAGGGCTCTCCTCACTAAATCATTAATGAAGGTTTATGATATGGACAGGGAGTCTCTTCAAGGACAGAAGAACTCCAAAATAAGTACAGAGGACAATATGATTGATAAAAAAATCAAAGTCCCGTTCATTACAGAATATAACTCAGTAAGTGGACACATTCAGAAAAATTATAGTGATAATTGGAAAATTTTTCGCAATGATCCTGTCCTTGGCCCTTCCCTCGAATCCACACCTTGCTTCATTTACCGCAAAGCTAAAAATTTGAAACACTATTTGGCACCCAGTGACATAGGGCCTCCAATTGACCCTATATCAGGGACAACATGGTTACCAAAAAGACCAAATAGGAATTCAACTGCGGTAAATTTAAAGCTTGTAAAATGCTCCATATAGACCGTAAACAATTTGTCTCAAACACTACAAAAGAATGCTTTACGGTTAAAGATTGTATGTGGGACGCACAAAGAGATACCTCAGAATCCATATCTTAGAGCATGCAAGAAATATTAGGTTAGGCATGGAACACCATAGTGTCTCTAGGCATTTTAAAAACAAGCATAACTGCGACTCTAGTCTCTTGAAGTATATAGGTATCCAAACTATTAATATTGGGAGACGCGGGGGTGATAGGGACAAGATGCTCTCTAAACAGGAGAGTTTGTGGATTTATAAGCTGCAAACTCTGTCTCCTTTAGGGTTAAATGAAGAACTCGATGTATGGTCTTTTTATTGAGTATTTTTATCGAGATTTTTTTATTGAGATTTAATACAATTTTAATATGCATGAATACCATTCCTTCATTCAATATTAGGAATCTCCCCTGATTAATCCTTATTTTTATCTTTTCTTTATCTTTTTCTTTTATCATTAGTTTATCTAAGATTAGCTTACTGATGAATTTTACTTGGTTTGTAATCCCATGACTAATACATGTCTCTTTATCTTTTAGCATCATCTAAAATGTGTTTTTTCATTTAATATTTTGAATAAATAATTATGTAATGTGAATGTTTACTTGTATTAAGAGCGATATGTCTTTTAAATTGTATGCTATACCTCTGACGTCGGAGGATTGGACGTTCGTAACACCAACACAGGGGGATTGTGGGTATATTAAGCGCCCTTTCATTACCTCCTCCATTCCCTGACGAAGTGTTTGATACACGAAACGCGTTGGACTGAATGAGGGCGCATTCTCCCTACATCTAACGAGGTTTTTTTATTGCCATTTGTTATTTTATATACCACTTTGTGGTTCGGGACATATTCGGGACATTTAAACTCTCAAACAGCAACTCATCCACATGCGATTTGGGTCTGTGGCTGGCGCCGCTTGACGCCGCTTGATGACGTCACTGGCGTGCGTCTTGTGATCCAGGATAGAGGAACTAGCAACCAGAGAGGAGTGTCCTTCCGTGGCGGCTCTTGCATCGTCTGCACCTGGCTTGGCAGAGGCAGAGGGAATCCCCTTTTGCGGTGGACAAGGCCGGAGAGGATTCTCCTTCCGTGGTGGCAGCTACAGCGCCTGTACCTCGCCCAGCAGAGGTCTGGGACTGATCTATAAGAGGTCTGCATCAATCCCACGGAGCCTGCGGGAGGAGAGCTGATCCCGGTGACCCCCATTTGAGGTCTTCTGAGCACAGAGTGGTAACATGTCCCTAACATGTCTTGCCTGATTTTGATTTTATTGATGTATGTGCGATACTTACCTGATACTTAATACAATATTGTTTTATACACTGCACAATGAGGTTTTTTGCGCTGTCTTTTTTTCTGTTTTTGCATTGTATGGGGAGGCAAGCTTCTATATGATCTAGCCAGATCAACGAAATCTACAAGAACAAAAGAACAAGAAGCGCCAGCTCCATAGCATAATACTGTTGTAAAAAACACATACATTTATTCAATTACAAGAGAGGCCGCCAGGACATGCACTCACTTCAAATATATAAAAAACATTCATGGGAGACAATCTGTAAACTTCCAGGAAGTGGAAAGGGGAAGATGCAGCCAGAGTATGTTCAAGGCAATCTGTGGAGTTGTAGTATGCAAGACAGATACTTATCAGTCAGATGTCATCAGGGCAATTGAGGGGAGAGATGATGTAATCCACCTCAGTGGTGATGAAGCTGGCTCCAGGGATGTGGTGCTCGTGGCATCTGAATGGGACCCTCAATGTACCAGAGGGATAGTCCACACAATACAGTGTAGGAGCGCCACCCCAGCAGTGGAATAAGAAGAGCCTCTCTCCTCTATCTCAATGTCCAGCAAAATTGCCAATAGAAAGCCACATGTAGCTGCTGCAAATCGGCATACACACTTCCTTCTTAGTGTAATGACGTCAGTGCATTATGCGTCACGACGTCCGACGCGTTTCGTCACATGAGTGACTTCTTCAAGGGATGATTGGCTGACAGCCTGCCTGTCTATATATACCTAACCAATGATAATGCCAGATTGAGGTTGTAGCCAATCATGTCGTGAGCTTATTCAGCCAATCCATGCACTGATAACAAAATACACATTAATAAAAATAAAATATGCACATCATTAGCTGAACATAATACAATTGTCAATGTAGACAGTAAAAGTAAATAACATCATACTGTATCTATCTAGAGGGATATATAGCAGTGTAATGCAGAACTTTTGATAAAAATAATAAATAATTAATAATGCAGACAAATATAAACAATAAATGAATCAATATAAGTGTATATATTCTATCCATATAACTAAAGATGTTTTAAGTTAACCACAACTAGAATAGGGTATGATATTGTTTGTTTTGCTGAATATAAAATTGAATAAAATAAAAATTATTAATTAAAATTATTGTAGATATTAAGAAATTAATATAAAACTATTTTAATAAAATCTGTGATGATGTCATGTAAATATCCCAAATAGAAATAGAACATTTAAATGTGATGGTCTAGAGTGTGACAGAGGGGACATGTACTAGATAAATGAACATTAAATGTAGACACCAATAAGAAAAAAGTACAATGAGAGTGTTATGAAATTGTGAAGGGATATATAACATGTTTAAACTACCATCTACTTTTGGACGCAGGTGGGAACGGAAGAGCAAGAGGGCGGAGATAGTCATAATATAGATATAACTAAAGAGATAGACTACACCAGAGTACTGGTGTCTATACATTCATTTAACCCCTGAGGTGTCAACGTGCCCAACTGGTATATCCAGTAGGATTCACGCATGCATAGATGTTTGAATCTATCTCCCCCCAATTTAGAGCTGGAGATACTTTCGATCCCAATGATCCTTAGATTTGTTGGATCTTTTGAGTGTGCACTAAGAAAGTGGCGTGGAACACTATGATTAAGAACTCCTGTAATGATCGCACGTCTGTGTTCTAAAAATCTAAGGCAGAGGGATCGCTTGGTCTGTCCAACATATTGCACATTGCAAGGTGCTGGACAAGACATAAACCAAGTGAGTAGTTAAGCAGTGAATGGAACTTTTTTTTTATAACTTAAATTTTATTGAGTTTTACAAAGATATAGTACAACATAACATGCATATCATTTGTTATATGACAGCGAGAGATTTAAATTTACAGCACATGTTAGGTGGGTCTGCCCGACGTTTCGAGCCCTAATCGGCCGGGCGGCTCACTGCATAGTAGTAAATTAACTGAACAATCATGCGACTGGTGTAAATAATAAGGGCAGGGATAAGGTTGGTAAACATTATTCATAAATTATAAAACAGCAGCACCAACAACAACAAAAAAGTGAATGGAACTTTTAATGGGATATATAGACCCATTGGAGGAGGACTGAACAGATGAAGGCACAATAAGATGTCTACACATAGTGCACCTGGATCTGCAGCATTTATAATTACCAACATGGCCTTTATCTAAATCCACAGTAGGGAATAATTCTCGTAATCTACTGGGGGCCAGTCGATTATTTATGTTGGTTGCTTTGCGAAAGATAACAGGTACCCTAGGTGTTAACTGTTTATTGAGATGTGGATCGCACATAACTACTGCACCGACACACTTTATTCGAGCAAATACCCGGTATGTACCTGGCAGATACCTGGAATGCGCCGCTCCTCACCTCTGACAAGCCCCGTTGCATTTGCCTTCCCAGCCTGGGTTCATGCCTGGCTGATGGGCGGCTGATCTGTTAAATGATAATGATTAGGATTTAATAGGCTGCAATGCTTCGCGTGTCTACCAGATGGCATAAATTCATGAATTGTAATGCAGTATGTATATATATACTGTGCAGTATTGCAGCCAGCGGGAATAAAATGCTTCAATCCCTGCTTGGAAAATAACTCAATGCACTCGGGCAGAAAACAGTCACAAACCTCAATACACCCGGGTATACCCGAATTCGTGGGACTAGCCAAGCTCGAATAAAGTGTGTCGCCAGTGTATATTCCAGTGTCGGTTCAGCACTTCAGTAATTTGTCTGGAATACCCACTAAATTTAGTGATGAATTTAACATCCCCATATTTAGCTAGCTGATGTTGATTCTCAGTGCAAGTTGGTAGATCTGACGATTTGTTTTTGGATTTCTTAAGGAGGACATTTCTGTCCATCCTTCTCACCTTATTGTAGCAGTCTTTGATGATCTCAGAGTCATATCCTTTTTTGATAAATTGTAGTGTCAACCGACGTGATTGTTCATCAAATGCAGACAGAGTGGAGCAGTTCCGTCTGAGTCTATTAAATTGGCTCAGGGGGATATTCTTTATCCATTTGGGATGATGGTTACTACCCGCATGGAGGTATCCATTTACTGCAATATCTTTAAAATAAACCTTTGTCTGGATGGTATTACTTGCGTCGACCGATAAGACCAAATCTAGAAATACAATTTCATTGGGGTGACTCTCCCAGGTGAATTTCAATCCCAGATCATTATCTGTAAAAACGTCCATTGCCTGTTTGAGGCTAGCCTCATCTCCATCCCAGACGATCAGAAGATCATCTATGTAGCGGCCATAGAATACCAGACGTGCCCCCAGCCATGCATTGGGCCAGATGTACTTGGACTCCCAGAACCCCATAAAGAGGTTTGCATAGCTGGGGGCAAATCTGGTACCCATGGCCGTACCACAGGTCTGGAGATAAAAGGTGTCCTCAAACAGGAAATAGTTGTTGTTGAGTATGAATTCAATAAGGGAGAGAACAAACCTGCACTGGTTGGATGAAAGAATAACATTAGCTATTAGAAAGTGCTCAATTGCCCCAAGACCAATGCCATGCTTTATACATGTGTATAGAGCTTGAACGTCACAGGTAGCCCATCTATAAGTAGATTTTCATTCGATTGAGGAGATGGAGTCGATGACATGAAGGGTGTCTCTGAGATATGATTTAAGTTGGACCACATAAGGCTGTAAAAAGTGGTCCACATATCTGGACACCCCCGACGTCATCGACTCCACCCCAGATATAATGGGTCTACCTGGCGGGTCAAGGAGACTTTTGGCACCTTCAGAAGATGGTAAAATATGGGGATGCGTGGATGAGATACAAACAAATATCTAAACTCATCTTTACTTAAGATAGAATCTTCCAGACCTTGTTGAAGTAAATTAAGAAGTGCCGACTGAAACTGGAGAGTAGGATCACTAGAAAGGGTCCTGTAGGCCCTGGTGTCAGACAGGAGTCTATGGGCCTCGGAAAAGTAGTCCTTCCGATCTTGGAGAACAATACTCCCTCCCTTGTCTGCCTGTCTTATCACCAGAGTCTCAAGACTCCTAAGCTCTTCCATAGCTCTTCTTTCACCCTGACTCAAATTACTCCGGATGTATGGTGATTCATGACATCATTTTTCTAAATCACAGAGTACTAGTGTGTAAAAGGTATCGATGTAACTACCTTTTGAGTGATAGGGGTAAAAGAGAGATCTTGGCTAGAGCATGGTATGTCTAATGCCTGCTACAGGAGATTCATCCATAAGTGCTAATCAATCTTCACCTGAAGATGGATCATGGGTGGAAGGTAACAAACTGTCAGTAAGTTGGGTGGATTCCCCCAATAGATCCCTGTAGGAGAACGCTCACAGAGGTATGCAAGGGAGACTGATTATAGTGAAATTAAATAAGTCTTTTATTGCGCCAGGAAACCATCCAAACAAGGGGTAAACAAAGCTTCTATTCACTTGGGAGTATTTCTAGTGAAATACTATGCAGTTCACAACTCCCTTAGATAAGCATGTCTCCCAGCCCCAAACATGTAGCATGAAATAAGCAGATATAGAAAGTCTCATAAATGAAAGTCTTATCTGTTCCTTGTGGTTTGGAGGGAAAATCTTCTCTGTCCCTGGTTGCTACCTTTTCTTCAGGGTTTGTCAGCATTCAGGTTTAGAAGTTTCCCCTGTGTCTTGAAAGCAGCTCTGCTGTTTCTTCTGGCAGGGCTCAAGACTGTTTGTCTCCAAGTTCAGCTCAGGTGTGAGCTAAGGAGTCTCACTTCCTGTCTCAAAAGACAGGCTTTTCTAAGCCATCTAATCAGGAAGGTGGTGTTTGTTAATTGACTACCAGCAGTTAACCACCATACTGCTGGATAAGAGGTACATTTCCTGAACAGGGATAACTCCCCTGTTACAATCCCTAAGAGCATTCACGCACTCTGTCTCACTGGTACTGAGAGTCGGAGCTGTCTCAGAACTCCCCGTGGATCGAATAGAGAAATATTGCTTAAGTGTTAATTTGCGAATAAAACAATTCAATTCCACGAAGAGATCAAACGCACAAGGTTTAGCTGTAGGTGCAAAGTGCAATCCCTTACTGAGAAGTAGGGTCTGACTCTCAGTAAGTATGTGAGTTGACAGATTGTAAATGCTACTAGGATCAGGGATGTGTATTAGGGATCTATTTTTCTTTTGCTGGATGTACCTCCCTCCTCTTGTCCCTCTGAGCCCCTTTTTAATCCTCGTTCCTGTGTGTTCGGGATCTGATGTTATTTCTGCTCCCATAGTGGGTATATCTTGTCAAATCCTTGCTTGATTTGCTCGACTGGGCCTGCTCTAAAAAAGAAGGAGAAGAAGAAGATGAAGGAGCTCCAGTGGAAGAACATGTATTATGAGATAGAGCATTTTTTGGAATGGCCCCCAGGTCTCTATGATATACATCCGTTGTAACTGCAATAGAATCATCAATTCTTGATGTTACTTGTCTGTCAGAGAGTACCTGAAACATATTGGCTGTAACAAATGGGTCAAGTACTCCAAAATTCTCCTCCATAGATTCAGCACGTTCTCTGCTAGCTCCACTAGTTTTGTCTTCTTGGACAACCATGTGGGTGGGCAAGGAACTGGAATTTTTTTGTTGATATTTTTATGGTTGTTATTTTTATTATTATTAGATCTCTGACTGTGTCGTCACTCTTTAGAGTAGTGATTACGTTTCCAGTACCTTACCACTTATGTAATCATCCTTGTCCCGATTAAATTTAATATCCTTCCTATCTACCATTTCTTTTTCATAGGAATATATACGATTGTTGGTGTCAATCTCTAACTGAATAAACTCAGGGTCCATCATGTGGGCCCTGAGGTTATTCTGGAGATCTAAAATAGTAACTGCCAATGCAGCTAACCTATCATTCCTATATGACACTATGGGGGCTATGCACTAAGCTCAATGGCTTTGCGTTCTGATTTTCCAAAAAAGCAGGTTCGTTAAAAAGTGAGGCCTGGGACGCGATTCACTAAGGCCTTGAGCCCATTTTTTAACGTACCTGCTCAAAATAGCTCATAACAGCCACAGCGTACATGATGCTTTTTTCCCCCCTGCTAGCGTTCTTAACCTTTACGTACGCTAGCTGATAGAAAAAAAAGCCGCATGTAACATTTGCATGGAGATTCTGTATCTCCATGCAAGACTGTTACAGGCGATCGTACACGAAATAAATACATTTTAATTATAGTGTACATGAGCAGGGGGTCTCAGGACCTGAACCGCATTGGTTTCAGGTCCGAGGACCCCCTACTTCAGGAAATATAGGCCCCGTTATGGGGTGCCGGTATCCCCTGCACTTTAAAGCTCCCGCGTCACGTGACCGGGACATTTAAAATCTAAAGGGGATACCGGCACCCCATAAAGGGGCCTCTATCTCCTGAAGTAGGGGGTGCACGAGGCTGAAACCAATGCGGTTCAGCTCAGGAGACCCCCTGCACATCTACACTAGTATTAAAACACACATAACAATAAAT
>WSYH01008423.1:15923-29200 GCA_036426205.1 Ascaphus truei | reverse complement strand
AATTATAGAGGTGACTTTTTCAAAACAAATTTGCAAATATTCGAATTTGCTAAGGAACATCATTTTCACAGCAAATTTGAATTTGTGCAAATGTTTGCCTATCATTACCCTCCACTGCGCATATGCATTATTAACATAAATGCATTCATGTTGTTGAAACAAGAACAGGGATGGTAGTTCCAAATAAACATTCCATAAGTACACATGACCGTTCATTACAGAGATGTATTTCTTCCGTTAACGCTGTAAATATCTTATGAGCTAAGGAGATTAACATGCATTACCCTTGTGTTTGAACACATGGTAGCATTAACATATTGCATCGTGTTAATGGGTGTAATAACGCTTTCTACACCTGTAGTTTTGTTGGATTTTCATATTTCATTATTGCAAATGACAAGGCAGCAACAAGGGTATCCCTCTTCGTGTATCCCTGATGCATTTCACACTTTGCCCATTCTGAATTCTATCTGATTTCTCATAATAATAGTTCTGAAGAAGGATAGGCTCATAGACTGGGATACCATTTCTTCGTAGTGTTTCATAAATATAACATATCAACTTTATTTCATATAGCGTCTTTCTTGAGTTCATTGGGACTCAAAGCGCTTCACAATTACAGTTTAGCACATGATATGCATCACATAGGATTGTTACAGACACAGCCCCTGCTCAGATGAGCTTGCAATCTATGTTTTTGGTGCCTGAGGTACAGAGAGATAAAGTGACTTGCCCACGGTAAAAAGGAGCTGACACTGGTAGTTGAACCAGGTTCCCCTGCTTCAAACTGAGGCTCATTGTTTACAGTCAGGGCCTTATTCAGAAAGCCTCGATAAGGCCCTTATCGAGCACTTATCGACCAAAATGGCTACTCGTATTCAGATAGCCTCGATAAGTGCTCGATAACGGCCAGTATCGACGCAAAATTTTATCGCTATCAGAAATTCGCCAACTGAGCAGCGATCAGCCCCTTATCGACCATTTTCTGATGGTTGATAAACTCGTGCGATTCAGAGACCCGCGAGTCGGCTGTCGTGGCATATCGCAGCCCATCGCAGCCCTAAAAGGCGGTCTTCTCCCCAAATCCAATTCACCACAAATTTGTTGGTCAATTGGTGGGGAGATGCCTCGATGAGCAGCGATGTGTCGGGACTTAGAAAAAATCAGGCCCCTTTCCTGCCTCGGATTGATGCTGGGGGTCTCCGGAGCTGCTAGCCATTAATAGCAGCTCTGGACCCCCCTCGGCATGCATCTGAGGCAGGAAACATGCATGTAAAGCAACTTCATTACCTTAGCGGCTAACCGCTAAGGCAATGAAGGGGTTAAACACCCGTGCCAGGCTTACTGTAAGAAACATACAATACAGTGGCTAGCGGGGGTGGGTGAAGGGGGAATTTGGCCCTTAGTGGCTGTTTAGGCATTGCGGGGTGGGTTTCGGGGGGAGTTAACCCCTTCATTACCTTAGCGGTTAATACCGCTAAGGTAATAAAGGGGTTAACCCAACCGCTACCAACCCGCAAGGTCTAAACACCCATCCTTAGGGCTACTACCCCCTTCACCCATCCGTGAGGCCTAAACACCCACCCCTGACTGACTATACCCACCCTATACCCATTGAGTAGTATAGTGGTACATCATACCCATATAATAATAATATGGGCATGATAAGCCTCTATAGCACTCAATGGGCACCCTAATGACAATAAATTAATACACAAGACACACAATAATAAAATGTAACTAAACTCCAAAAAATCACACGTCACTAAATACAAACAGTAGCCAGCTAATCCAATCAATAGCAACATCAACAATGAATTAATTAAACCATTAACCAATCTAAACAATTAATTCCGAAACCAACTCAAAATGAATAGTAACACTCTCTGGGCCGCAGACTTTTGGTGGCTTTGCCGTGGCACCGGAGAGAGTACGTCGTACTACAATGGATCTCCAATATACAGGTGATTTGTTTTTTTGATTTTTTGATGACCATGAATGAGCTTAACCTCCAAATAAATAAGAAGAGACATTATCTTTCTTGGATTGGACCTCTTTTTTTGCGACACTTTGGGAAATGTTATATTGCCATTAATGGGCTGTCACCATCACTGGTATTCTCTGATACTTGGAGAATGCTTCAAACAATGATTTATTTCGGGGCCTTTTTCCATATCAGTTTGGCCAGGCAGAAGGACCAAATTTTTTTTTGTTGGGCCATGGGTTTCTTGAATGTTGTACTCAGGGGTGCTCAACTCCAGTCCTCAGCCACCCCCATACAGGGTCAGGTTTTCAGGATATCCCAGCTTCAGCCACATGTGGCTCAATCGAGGTAGTCGAAAAGAAGGATTGTCACCTGTGCTGAAACTGGGATTATCCTGAAACCGGACTGGAATTGAGATCATTGTTATAATTATTGTCTCTTGTTTATTAAGTTATATTACATAACAGAAGTATGCAGAGAACGGAGAGTGATTTATGGCAGAAAACGACTTGCATCATCCAATAATAAAGAAGGAGACGAGTCTGGCCCAGGAATAGAGATGGGGGACACGGCTCTGAATCCAACATTATTCATATATTCGTAAATTTTCTAGGCTTTCAAACCCGATCCGACCCACATGAGGTCCGAAGGTCGGGTTTCATATCTTGGGATTCTTTAAAATCTGTTCAATGGGGCCCGGATTCATGGAGATTTTAAAAGAATACGTTAACGGATTCAATTCAATCGGTCAGCAGAACAACCACAATGGTTATTTGAGGTTGCACCCCTACTTATACACTTCTCCCATAATTTACCAAAAAATTCAGGCCTTGCGGGTTCTGAATAGCCGGACACTTTTCAGTAATGGGGGGGGGGGGAAATAAAATAAAATCTGCCGTTTGAGAGACTAATCCAATTGAAATCCACTGACAAAAGGGAACTGGCCAATCGTGTGGATTTGCATTCTGGCCAACAAATACGCCCCTCAACTACCCAGGAAGCAATATGAACAAGATCCTCAGAGAAATTCCTAGGAAAAAGTTCAGGAAGCTAACTGACTGGTTATATACAGTATTTGCATGTTCAAAGTCACATGTGTTGTAACCAAACAGGGTGATATTGTATTCCCAACCTGAAAACACAACAGAAAGCTGCCACCCAAGCAAAATGTCAGTGTTCTTGACATGTCGTGGTCAAAACATTCAGGGAATCTAGCACTGCCACACTCTGAACTGCAAGAGAGGGGCATGAGTAAGGACAGGCGGACCAATCCAAATCGGTTTAGAGGAACTTCCCGGGCTTTCCTATTAAATCCGTTGAGCAGTGTTAAAATCCGCCCAACGGTTGTTTACAGTTTAAATCCGTGCGGATGCATTCCAAAAACCGCCATTGGATTAAAACGCGCTGGTTTGAATGGTAAACAATACATTCTGCGGATTCTGCATCCACCGACGGATTCCAAGACAAGAAATCGGAATCCGCGTATTCAGCAATCGTGGCGGATTGCTGAGAAACAGGCCGATTGGATTCTTAAAATCTGTCAGCGGGTGACGGAATCCGCTGAATGATTGTCAATAACAAAAACTCTACAAAAGGTGAATCGCCCAAATTTGGGATTGGGCGGAAATCAATTGAAACCGGACGATCGGCGGTGGACAACAAAAAAAACCCCCCCCCCCCCACCCCCCAAAAAAAATCCATTCCCAAAAATTGCCTATCGCTAAGCAAAGGTGGAGAATACTTCGCGGTGGTGTCCAGTACAGTCATTTTTCGCCCCTTACTGTGCATACAAAACTTAGAGGTCTTCAGCAGGGCTCAGAATGAACAGTAAGACAGAAATTGAACAGAACATTTCTACTTGTAAAGCATAATGTAATTAAGAATCTTTACTTACTGTACTAACGACATTTTCAGTTGTGTTAGGGCATTGGCCTCAGGAAATTGATGGACAGAAATATGCCCATTTATTATGTACAAACCGTCCTAGACATAATGATGATGAGAAGAAATGGCCTCAGAAAAGGCTTCTCTAAGACTAACGTATAAACATGTTGTTTAATGATCTGGATTTCCAAAAGACACGTTGCTGAAGCAAAAAAAAACACCAAAAGGAGCCCGTAAAGCCGGTTAAACCTGTTCTCATTCTCCCCCATTGGAAACCCGATTTGCAACAAATTCTAGGTGGCTTGATTCAAGCTTAAAGTATGATACTGTTTGCCAGGAGTGGTCCTCAAGGGCTACCAACAGGTAAAGTTTCAGGATATCCCTGCATCCACACAAGTGGCTCAATCAGGCTGTTGTAACAGGGATATCCTTAAAACCTGACTTGTTGGTGGCGTTGAGGGACTGGATTGGCCACTCCGCTGGGGAAAACAATAAAATTAAATTGATGCTAAATGTTTGAATTAATGTGTCTAGAACTACACTACTGTACATTTTTGCAGTAATAGTAACATTTTAATAATATGCTCCGGTTCTGCAGGGGTCAAAAGGACTGAACCGTGGTTGTCAGAAGGTTGAAGCATTTTGTGACAAAGCTGTAGGCTTCAGTCAAATGGCAGTCGTTGTTGTAGCAGGTTAGGGAATCTTTCCCGGTAACATGAGCTATACATTTCAAAGATGGAAGGAGACAGGAATATTCATCTCTGCCATCCAAAAAACGTGAAGATGTTCTCGACATCCTCTGCAAAGAATGTTCTTAGCTCAAATTTGCTGCGGGACTCCCAAAAATAATCTACATAAAGGGGGGATATGCACCCATAACTGCAGAGGCAGGGGTGGCCCAGCTGCAGTACTCAAGGGCCTCAACAGTTCACGTTTTCAGGGGATATGCCTTGCTTCAGCACAGGTGGCTAATTAGTCCCTGCTTTCAGCCACAGGTGTGGGCTCAAATAGTCCTTGCTCAGCACAGGGTCGTTCAGTCAGTACCTGCTTCAATGACAGGTGGCTCAATAAGTTCATTGCTGCCAGCGCAGGTGGCTCAATCAGTCCTTGCCTTCAGACAGGTGGCTCAAATCAGGGCTACGCAGAGCAAGAAAGAACGGTGCGAGTGGGGGGGGAGGTGGTAAGAGAGAGGCACTTATAAAAACTTCGGTCAAGGGGAGGCCCGGGGTACCTACTATATGAACACCACTAGGTGAGCGAAGTCGACTCTCTTTAAATTGGGTTGTCGAGTCAGGCAAACCAACATTCAATTAACAACATATGTTTTTATAATCAGCTAGAAACTTTCACCTATTTTCTTTTTGATCTGGTAAAGAACCTTCCGATATATTAGGAATTTGTGACTCTAGTCTTCCAATCCACTCTTTTGTGTAACCGAGTTGCAGGTTATTTAAATGTGCTCTTCTATTGCAAATTCTTTCCTAATATTTTAAGCTCCTACGGACTTCTCTCTCTATAACCAAAAGCATGTTTGGCAGTCCCGTGTTTGCCAATCAGCTGAATCTTTGGTACTGCACATACGATCGATAATGAATACTCTTCACTGAATCAAACTGACACTAAATAGCTTGAGAACTATTATCTTATTTAGATGTAGACCGATACCAAAGGTGAGAGATAGAAACCAAGATCTATAGGGGGGGGGAAAGATACTGACCGCAATCATTATTTACACGACGACGTTGTCATTCGCCACAGCACTTAAGCATCGGAAACTTCCTTCCTATCATCGGATACGATTAGTAAGATACTCAAAAATGTGGAATCTTTCAAGTGGAAATGGAAAACCGTGGATGAAGGCCTTCTAAGAACGGGAAATACCACTAGGGGGGGGGGGGGGAGGTGAGGCAAGTAGGGGCAAAGTACACGAAAGATTGTTCCATTTCGAGATTGTTCCTGCAAGAGAGTCCACAATACTAACAGATTTGAGTCTCCATTATTTCACATTACCAGTCTGCCAGCTCCATGGTGATGCCGCAAATCTTAGCATGGATAATTGCCATGTCCTGCATCAGACCCTACATTGCAAGCGCTCTGTTTTCCTATCGGAAAGGTAATTAAAAAAAACTCAGGGACATTTTTAAATCCCGCCAGGGAGCAGTGCCCTGCGAGTATGTGGCCACAATATAGGTCGTTACAAATGTGCGGGACAGCATACCTTCAGATCAAATGTTAACCTTTCTAAGTTTAGGCATGCCCACAAGGTGTTTCCATCAAGATAAGACACTATCGCACCTGACAGCAGCAGGTTTCATAGTGGGAATGGATTTTTTGGTTTTTGCGGGGGGGCCCCCCCCTTTGTTTGGGGGGGGGGTTTGATTGTACATTGGAAAAGCAGATCAGACCTTCAATGAAGAATGGCAATTTGAGCAGCTATTTTAAAGAAGGGGGGGAATAACTTGAACTTAGTTTCTACGTTGGTTCATAGACTCCCTAAGTGAGGCACACGATTAGTGATCAAGTTGTCTCCGGAACATGGTGACAAAACCAGATATTTTCAGCTTTTGATAACTGTGAAATAAGGTGGTGGACTTATACGATAAAATTACAAATGGGCGCCAAAGGGGCCTTAGTGAACACATAATTGGGATGCTTTTTTGGAAATGAACACTAGACTTGAAGTGGCAAGGAGGTCTATTGCCGCCTTGTTTTTGTTTTTTTTTTTTTTTTTCACAGATAATGCAAACATGGCCTTCGTAGCAGGAATTTGCTAGCAGTGCTTTACAATCATTCATGGCAGAGGGACAAGTCTCCAGTGATCCGTTTTTTCATGAGGTTTGGAAAACAAAAGCAATTTTTCACGATCAGTTGGCAATGTGGCCTACATTAGTTGGAATTTTGTATTGCTAATGTTTGGTCCATATGTTCAACATGTAGTTGTGATGGAAGAAAGCCAGGGGGTGGGGGGGTTTCCTCCCCAAATTAATTTTTTTACAAAAAAACCCCTTTTTCCCCATTGTTGAGGGGGGGGGCCTTTTTTTGTTTGTTTTTTTTTTTTTACCAGTGTAATAACAGCAGCAGGGGTATATTCTATTCGAAAAATATGTGTTAAAGTATAAATATTGGTATTTTTATTTTAAGGGTGTTAATTAGTATTAATATTGTATTAAAGATTTATATCTCCTAGTTAGAGATTTGTTACTATCCGTAGGAAAATAATTTAATATGTATTAATGAATTATTTTTATTAATGGTTTATCCAATCAAAGAAAGGATGAGGGTGAGGCTCCGAAAATAATAAAGGGAGAGGGTTACAGATTTAAGTATTGCTACCAAAGGCTTTCAAAGTGTCTTGCAAGACATCTTTACAGTATGTTTCAAGTACCACGTCCTTGCTTGGGTCTCTTTGAGGAAGGTTCAAAAAAAGAGGAGCCATGGTTCAAAAATTGGATAAAAATTGGGGCGGGGTTGTGTTACATGGAAAAACAATAGGGGTACATGGGGAATTTTTCAAATTGGAAGAGCCAGCCTCACACTGATGAGACCCAAATGTGAAACAGCTGGCTGTTGAGTGGGTTTCATTTTTTTTTTTTTGCCTTTGCATATAACTCCCAGGCTGTGCTTAAATGCTGTGGAAACAGCGAGCATGAGGTTATAAGGGTTACATTGTAAAAATGGAGTTCAGGCAACAAGGTGGACACAGTGTGTTCATTTACATGCCATTTCCCAGAATACCTGTGCCGCAGTTGGAAGCACATAAAATGCCTGTGGTTTTTTAAATAAAAGCATTAAGGGCCTTATTCAGAGAGGGTTCATAAAAAATATCGCCAGGGAATTAAAGTGACTGTTTTTTGGGCGTTTGCGATCAGGTATTCAGGAAAAGGCCCGATTACCATGATAGCAATAATGCCCACAAACGGGCGAGCTAGTTGCTGCCAAGCGAGAGCATCTTCTGGGGTGAGGTACTCCTATGCAAGGAAATGTCCCGAGTCACGTGGACGCGAGACATTTCATGCAGCGGGATACCGGCACCCCATACAGGTGCCTGTATTCTCGGGAAGCAGGGGGTCCCTGGACATAAAACCAACGTGGTTCAGCTCCGGAGACCCCCTGCACATCTACACTATTAAAGAAATGGTGAATTAATAAATGTTAAAATCCAGTATTTATATATAAATAAATATTAAAAAAACATCAATATCCCGCCCCCCCGTTCGCCCAAACCCATACAGTAAAGTAATGGGAAAATAACTATTATCCAGAATGGGATAATAGATTATTTGCCCCTTATTAAACACTGCATTTAGCATACATAAATAAAGTAAATAATAAAGTTTTATACTTTACCACAAAGCAGGTCCCTCTGTCCTCCGTATGACCAGAAAGCATATCTACTATTATTTGTGAAATCACTGTATGTCTGCGTCCCAAGGTCAATCGCCTTGGACCTTGGGCCGTTCACTCATGTCAGGCCATGCCCGCCCAACGCACACTCTCATGGCATACGTCCAACACCAATGCCACACTGTCCCACCCCTCATGACTCTCATTGGCCTGCGTCCAATGCCCGCCCACGCACACCTCTCATTGGCCTGTGTCCCACCCCTCCACTGACTCTCATTGGCCTGAGGCCCACTGACCGCCCCCGCCGCACCACCTCTCATTGGCTGCGTCTCAACACCCAATGCTCCTAATACTTCCACACTGTCCCACCCCCTCACTGAGTTTTGGGAACACGCATTTTGCCTGGGGCCCCACGCTTCACAGCTAATCAAAACCTTCAGTTGTTTGCACCACACAGAATGCCGAATCAGGTCAGGCAGTGTTCCCAAACTGTGCGCCGCGGCTTGGCTAAGAGGGGCGCCGCGATCAGGGCCGCCCGCAGCGGGAAAGGAAACAAGGGCTGCTAGACTCATTTTAAAAAAAAAAAAACCCCAAAAAAAAAAACCTCTGAGGGGGAAGCAGAGGAGCGGTAAGTGAACCGCTCCACATCCAATGGGGATGCGAATGCAAGGCATGAAAACTGAAGAGAAAAAGGAAAGAACAAAAGGTGTGTGTGTGTGTGTGTGTGTGTCGTGTGTGTGTGTGTGTGTGTGTGTGTGTGTGTTGTGTGGTGTGTGTGTGTGTGTGTGATGTGTGTGGTGTGTGTTGGGTGTTGGGGATACGGGGGGAGGAGAGGGGGGTGGGGGGGGGGGGGGTAGGGGAGGAGTAGGGGAGCAAAGTCTTGTGGATTTAGAGGGAGAGGGGGGGGGGGAGTGGGGCGTGGTGGGGGGGGAGAGAGGGACCGGAAAGATGAGAGAGAGCAGAGGAGAGAGGAAGGGAGAGAGAGAGGGTGGGGGGGGAGAAGGGAGTGGGGGGGGGAGAAGCCACCGAGAGAGCAGAGAGGAGAGAGAAGATGAGAGAGAGAGATGAGATTGAGAGAAGTATGAGAGAGCTCGAGAGAAGTAGCAGAGACCGAAGGGGGAGGGGGGGGGGGTGGGACGACTGATCAGTGGGGGGGCGGGGGCGCACCTGACCTGTCGGGGGGGGAGGTATGATAGGATACGACATTGATACGATGAGAGATGACGCTTATATAGTTATAGAGATATATTATATATAGTATATAATATATATATAGATATATATGTGGATGTGTGGTGTATATGGATGTGATGTGTGTGTGGTGGTGTGGGTGTGAATATATTTATCCAAAGTTGCACAATGGTTAATACAGAATTTATTTAACATGTTTTTTTTTTTGCATTTTTACATATTGTATAATGTACACACACACAACACACCAACACACACACAACACACACTGACAGCTCCCAAAGTGACAAACACACACCAGTGATACTCCGCCCGTCCTACCAAGGCGGTGCTGTCTCCTCTTTTTGCCAGGACAGCGAAAAGCTCCCTGTAGAGCGAGGGCAGCAAGCCAAGAGCGGAGCAGCAGCACCTAGCGTTACTATTGTCCCCGGCCACAGAGGGAACTATATGCAGAGCGATTACAGATGCAGGCGGCTTTGTGCATCTGGGCCAAAGCTCAAGAATTCCGTCCAGAAGCAAAGACGGAGACTCCGAGGCGCTAGGGAAAGGAGAGATAAGAGGGCTAGTGATGGTACGCACAGAAACAAGGGTATGAAGCGAGACTGACGAGAGATGGTGGGGGGAGATGTAGACTGGCAGAGAGCGGATCCGGGAGAAGAGGACGAGAGGATGAGGACTGACATCCTGTTTCCATCCAGTCTTTTTTTCTGGGGTATGCGGGACAGATGCAGAGAGAGAGTTGAAGATCGGGAAGGAGAGAGAGGGAGGGCGATAAGAGAGAGAGAGGATGAGAGGGAAGAGAGACGAGGAGGCGATAGTTCTTTTTCTTCTTTTAGTTTTTTTCTTTATTTGTGTGATAGTTTATATTCTTTCGCTCGTTACTGTTCCTCCGGGAAGAGAGAGGAGACGAGAGGAGAGAGGGACATGTGGAAAGAGGACAGAGAGTAGAGGGAGGGTACAGAGCAGATGAGATCGTGGATCTGGGCAGATGATGTAGAGCAGAGGGGAGGTAAGAGAGGAGAGAGGGAGGGCAGAGAGAGTGTGGGAGGTCAGAGAGAGAGAGAGACGGTCAGAGAGAGAGAGAGGGAGGAAGTCAGAGAGAGTGAGGTCAGAGAGAGAGAGGAGGTCAGCGGAGAGAGTGGAGTTTGTGAGAGAGACACCACTGCGCACTGCCAACTGTAGCTTCCGCCCCTATATACACCTTTTTTTAATTTGGGCGCCGGTAAAAATCCTGATCGCTTGGGGAGCCTTTGAAAAAATTTGATTGCCTTGGGGAGCCTTGAACCGAAAAAAAGTTGGGAAACCACTGAGGTTACAGCATTCACACCACAACGCACAAAAAACAAGAAAAAAGAAAAGGAAAAAAAACAAAAAAAAAAGGGAAGAAAATATCTTAAAAAAAAAAAAACAAAACACTAAACGGATCAAACATCTCAACATCAACGAAAACGGGACCACGCGAGTGCAGCGGGCCTCATCCAACTCACACACAATGGCAACGATGGTCCATCCCCCTATTCCCGATTACCTAAACACAGCTTTGTAGCTCCAGCGAACCGCAAAGACAAAGAAAACAAGACGACGGAAAAGATAAAACAGAAAAGAAAGAAATAGTGCCCCCCATCCAGGAACCGCGAGGCCCACTTACCCCGCTAGAACCATGCACCAATGTCCCTCCCCCGATCCGGCTACCCACCAGTGTAGCTCACGCGTGGATACCGAATCAGCACACCTAACATCGACGGCAACCGAACACAGTAGCCCGCCGAAAGACAGGAAAACGGTCGGCGGCTGGCCCCCCTTACCCCCCGGGGCTACACCATGCCACCAATGACTCCCCCTTATCCGCTACCTCACACAGTGTAGCTCCCGCGAACCGCACAGCACGCCTCACTCTCCTGCACCTCAACATCGCCCTACCCGCATTATTTTACCGGACCGCGAGGCCCCTACCCCGCTACACCATGACCACCAATGTCCCTCCTTATCCCGCTACCTCACACAGTGTAGCTCCCGCGGACCAGCACAGCACGCCTCACATCTCATGCACCTCAAACATCTCCCTCCGCAACCGGACCCGAGAGGGAACCCCCTAAACCGCTAAATCATGCAAACCAATGTCCCTACACATTATAACGCTACCCACACAGGTAGCTCCCGCGGCCCGCACAGCACGCCTCACATCTCCTGCCACCTCACACATCTCCCTACCGCAACCGGGATTTACTTCCAAGAGAGGACCCCTACACCACAGACGAAAAAAAAGGCACCAACAAACACACAAATTTTTGTGGTGTTATCGTCCCTCCCCCTATCCCGATTACATCACAAAGTGTACCTACCGCGGACCGCAAAAACAGACGCATTACATCTCCGCACCTACACATTCTCCCTCCGCAACCGGACCGCGAGGCCCCCTACCCCGCTTCACCATGCACCAATGTCCCTCACCTATCCCGCTACCTCAGACTCCACAGTGTAGCTCCGCGAACCGCACAAGTACGCCTCACATCTCCTGCACATCACACCATCTCCCTTACCGCAACCAGGATCCGACGAGGGCCCCTTACCCAGCTACACCATGCCCCCAAAAAAAAATGGGTTTTTACCTTGCTTTTTTCCCCCCCCCCCTATCCCGCTCCTCACAACAAGTGTAGTCCCGCGGACCGCACAGACACGCCCACATCTCCTGCACCTCACAATCTCCCTCACGCAACAGGACGCGAGGCCCCCTACCCCGATACAACACATTGACACCAAGTAACCTCCACCCTATCCAAGATACCGCACACAGTGTCTCCCGCGAACCGCACAGCAAGCCTCTTCCTGCCACCTCACCACAAGCTCCCATCCGCATAAAATCTAAGAGAGTGTAAAAGATATATAAGAAAAAGACCCAGCAAATAACAGGAAAAAAACTAAGGGAAAGCAAAATGACGACAAGCAGAAGTTAGAAAAAAAGGGGAGAGTAAAATACCAGAAACCCCTCCCGCCTTTGCCCTGTTTTTTTTTTATGGCCTTTTTTCCAAGAACAGAACGAACTTCACTATCTCAATGACACCTAAAAAATATCAGACAGAAAAAAGGACAGCGAGGGCCCGAGGCCTACAATCACACACAGGGCAACGATTTCCCCTCCCCGTCCGCTAAAAAACCCCTTTTCAACAGTGTGCTCCCGCGGACCGCACAGCACCGCCAAATCCCTGCACCTCACCACGCACCACCCCCACCCCCCCCACCTACAGCAACCAGACCGCGAGGCCCCATACCAGCTCCCACCATGCCACCAATGTCCCTCCCCTATCCCGCTAGCTCACACAGTTGTAGCTTCCCGCGAACCGACAGAACGCCTAAAAAAACCATCCCGCACCTCACACCATCTCCCTACCGCAAACGGACGCGGGCCCCCTACCCCGCTACACCCATTGCCACAAGTCCATCCCCCTATCCTCGATACCTCACAACCACTGTAGCTCCCGCGGACCGCACAGCACGCCTCAATCTCCTGCACCTCACACATTCCCCTACCGAACCGGACCCCGAGGCCGCGGCATACATCACCCACACCATCGGGTCAAGATGCCCTCCCCATTATCCCGCTACACTCCACAGTGTAGCTCCCGCGGACTGAAGCCACAGCACGCCACATCTAATGCACATTCACACAGATAACTTATAACGAAATATTCTCGCCAAGCGATCAGAACTTTGGCGCGGCCTACCACTCAACAACACAATAATGGCAACGATGTCCCTCCCCCTAATTTTTTTACCGCTACCAACAGTGTAGCTCTTCGCGGACCCGACACAGCAAGCCTCATCTCCTGCACCTCACACAGGCGCCTACCGCACCGGACGCGGGGGGCCGCGGCCT
>WSYH01008423.1:0-15916 GCA_036426205.1 Ascaphus truei | reverse complement strand
ACACTCACACACCATGCCACCAATGTTCCTCCCCCTATCCCGCTACCTCACACAGTGTATGACAACACCTACCACTGGAAATCAGATGTTCGTTGAAATAAAATATGTTTTCCTAACTATTTTACTGTCTGTATAATGTACACAACACTCACCCACACAAAACCCCCTCATACACACACACACACACACGCAAACATCCTGTCATTCTATGCCACACACTACACTCAAAAACATGCCATTTTTAACATGTGTATGACCAACAACACGCACTCACACACGTCACACACACAACATGCCTCATACACACACACACGCCATCACACACCAGCAACACACACACATGCTCTCACACACACCACACACCATGCCACCGATGTCACTCCCGCTATCCCGCTACCTCACACACTCTACCTCCCGCGGAACAACCAGCACGCCTGACATCTCCTGCACCTCACACATCTCCCTCCGCAACCGGACCGCGACGCCGCGGACTTCAGTCAAACAGCATGCCACCAATGTCACTCCCGCTACCTCACACACTGTATGACAACACCTACCACTGAAACTCAGCTGTTCCTTACAATAAAATATGTTTTCCTAACAATTTCACTGTCTGTATAATTTATTCTAAAACACTTCTCACACCACCACTCACACACAACACTCACCCACACAAAACCCCCTCATACACACACACACACACACGCAAACATCCTGTCATTCTATGCCACACATAACAACAAATCACACCTCACCTTCACCCTCATAATACACACACTACACTCAAAAACATGCAATTTACAACATGTCTATGACCAACAACACGCACTCACACACGTCACACACACAACATGCATCATACACACACACATGCCATCACACACGCCACATACACACATGCTCTCACACACACCACACACCATCACACACAACACACACACAAATACACAAACACATGCACACACACACGCACTCAGCAACGCCACACGCCCTCAACCACGCAACACACGTACTCACACACACACACCAACCTCCTCTGCTGATACAACACACAAAACAACACTTCAACATAACCTTAACTACCACACACAACACAACCACCACTAAACAAACACACACACCCAACCCACTGTTCCAATTACCTACCCTTCACCATACACACTACACTGAATACAATGCACATTTACACGTCTCACCACCCACTCCCATTGCACATCAACATCCCACCACACACAAACATATACAACAACACAACACCTCCGCTACTAACACACCTAGCACAATAAATCACCTCTTCCTTTCAATAACATATTTTACACAAAACATTACTATTTACACATCTGTCTAATTTATTGCACACAAACACTCAACTAACCAACACTGACACACACACTCACACACCACACACTCACTATCACATCACACACTCACTCATCCACACACACACCCCACACAATCAACAATCACACACAATAATTACATACACACACTATTCTGCCACACACACAGGCAACATTAACACAAAACAAAAACACACACAACATTTCAACACCTACACAAACGCACACCAAACACAAATAAATACCCCTCAATACTGTCACACTTTATCAATTTACAAACTTTTCACAGACCACAACCGGATGCCTTCAACACCTCGACGCTTCAACGCTGTGCCAAAACACACAATACAATCATTGGATCGAACTGCGCCTTGACACAACAACATCAGGAAGTATTGTAAACACAATCGCACTGAAACACTTCACTAACATCACACACAACACCTACCTCAACACACACATCAACAACTTTTAACAACACATCACAACTTACACACACAACACCTCTACAACACCTACAATAACGCACATCACAACAACAACACCAAACACACATCTTCACAACACAAAACATGCCACCCAAAAAACACCTTCGCAAAACAAAACATACACACCCTGACAATGAACGTGACACGCACACACACACACAAATTATATGTACTGCACCACACAATGCACACACCCATTTCACACACATTGAAATCCACGCACACAATGCTAACAAACAACTCACAACGGAATACACAATAGGTCAACAACAAATCCTCACAACCACAACATCAACACCAACACATTACACACAACAACATCACACACTAATTCCATTTAATACACACACAGCAGGTATATCAAACGCACAAATACACACACAGCATCCTAACACAACTACTCAACAACACACACACACACACACACACAACATCACCTGCTAATGAAACACTACAGCGCCAAACACGCCTTGCACAACAAAGAGACAGAGCCAGAATCAGAAGAGCAACACAACGAGAACAACAACAACAAAAACACAGAGACACACCCACTACATCAACAGACGCTCACACTACAGAACACCAACAACGTACTACAACATCCAGACCCTCAGAGACTACAGAACAGCATGAGGCACGCCTTGCAAAAGACCAACAACGTGCTACAACATCACGAGACGCAGAGACTACAGAACAACATGAAATACGTCTGCAGAAAATGCGACTACGAGCTACAACAAGAAGAGCCACCGAGACTCCACAACAACATGAAACACGCCTTGCTAAAGACAGAACAATACGGCGCACATCAAAACAACACCAAGACACACCAACACACACAGTACAACAAGCACTACAAGACACACATACTACATGTACGCATTCAACTAATTACACTTTGCTACGTGCCGCTTTCATATATAATCCACACATACTATACCAGCAACATCCAAAGGTCAACATTGGACACATGGACACTATATGTCGCTACTGTCAAGCAAAAAAATTCCAACATGAATCAGCTGGAATGTGCTGCAGCAATGGCAAAGTTCAGCTACCACCTCTACACTCACCCCCAAATCCACTTCTTTCATACATGTCAGGGACAACTTCAGAATCTAAACATTTCCTACAAAACATACGCAAATACAACTCCTGTTTCCAAATGACATCCTTTGGTGCTACATCCATAGTTGAACAAATTGGATTTAAAAGTACTTTTAAAGTACAAGGTCAAGTTTACCACAGGGCCGGCTCTCTTCTCCCATTACCAGACCAAGATCCACAATTCTTGCAAATTTACTTCATGGGCGATGAACAACAAGAAGCTGATCAACGATGCCATTGGATACCCAATACAAGACGTGACATTGTCATCTCCTTACAAAGGATGTCACATCAACACAACCATCTCATTAACACATTCAAAACATCACTTGAACGCATGCCAACTGATGACTATCAAGTCATTATCCGAGCCGACAAAACACCAGTGGGTCAACATGAACGTCGCTTTAATGCACCTCAAATCAACGAAGTCGCTATTGTTATAGCGGGGGAACAATTTAATACACGGGACATAATTCTTCAGCGGCGCGCTCATTCACTCACACGCATTTCTGAAACACATCGCTCATATGATGCTCTTCAATACCCTCTCATACTTTGGAACGGTGACGATGGCTATCACTTCAACATCATGCAAGTACACCCAACTTCAAAGGCAAACACTAACAAAACTGTATCCGCTATGGACTTCTACGCTTACAGATTAATGATACGAGATGCATCGCAAAACCACATTTTACATTGTCGACAACTATTTCATCAGTTTATTGTTGACATGTATGCTAAAATTGAAAGTGAGCGTCTTCTATACATACGCTTACATCAAAAAAAACTACGCGTTGATCAATACATACATCTCAGGGATGCTGTTGGCAACGATGGTAACGTTGAGAACATTGGAAAAATGTTCATTCTACCAGCAACATTCACGGGAAGTCCTCGACACATGCACGAATATGCTCAGGACGCTATGGCATATGTTCGCGCATATGGACGACCAGACTTTTTTATTACATTTACATGTAATCCAGCTTGGCCAGAAATAAAACAAGAACTTCAGGATGGACAGGCTCACAGTGATCGACACGACTTAATCGCAAGAGTATTTCGCCAAAAACTCATCACATTAATTCACATCATCACTAAGACTTATATATTTGGACAAACACGATGCTGGATGTACTCAATAGAATGGCAGAAAAGAGGTCTTCCACATGCTCATATTCTTATATGGCTCAAAGAAAAACTACATTCCATTGACATCGATAACGTTATCTCTGCTGAGTTGCCTAATCCTCAAGAAGACCCTATACTATTTGCAATAGTCACTAAAAATATGATTCATGGACCATGTGGAAACATCAATATTCATGCACCATGTATGAAAGACGGTAAATGCACCAAACAATTCCCTAAAACATTCATTGCAGACACACAAAGTGGAGATGATGGATATCCTCAATATCGAAGACGCGCTCCCACAGACGGCGGATACACAGCAACAATTACTATTCGCAACAACAAACACATCCAAGTCGACAACAAATGGGTTGTTCCATATTGTCCACTTCTAACAAAAATTTATAACGCACACATTAATGTGGAATACTGTAATTCTGTTAAATCAATTAAATACATTTGCAAGTATGTCAACAAAGGAAGCGACATGGCCATTTTTGGAATCACAAATGAACACATCCATGACGAAGTTACAGTCTACCAGCTAGGAAGATATATAAGTAGTAATGAAGCCGTTTGGAGGATTTTCGCTTTTCCCATTCACGAACGACACCCAACCGTTGTTCACCTGACTATTCATTTAGAAAATGGACAGAGATTATATTTCACACCTGCCAACGCAGAGGCACTTGCTGCTCAACCACCAAACACTACTTTAACTGCCTTCTTTCAATTATGTCAACACGACTCTTTTGCACGCACATTGCTTTATCCACAAACTCCACGATATTACACTTGGAATGCATCCACAAAACAGTTCAAGAAAAGAAAGCAGGGCACACCTGTTCCCGGAACTGATGCCCTTGCAAGTGAAGCCTTAGGGCGTGTCTACACAGTTCACCCAAACAACGCTGAATGCTTCTTTCTCAGAATTCTACTTCATACCGTTCCAGGCCCAACATCTTTTGACGCTATAAAAACTGTCAACGGTCAAGTGTGTGAGACTTATCGAGAAGCTTGCCAAAAACTTGGATTACTAGAGGATGATCAACACTGGAATACTACATTAGCCGAAGCTGCATTACAGTCATTGCCAACCAAAATTCGAAATCTTTTTGCCATTATCCTTACCACGTGCAACCCATCAAACCCCAACACTCTATGGAACACATATCGAGAAAGCATGAGTGAAGATATACTTCACAAAGCACAGAGACACAACCCATCACTCAATGTTACCTTTTCACCTGACATTTTCAACGAGGTACTCATATTGTTAGAAGATACATGTCTCTCTATCAATAACAAAACACTACTTCAATTAGGTCTAGAAGCTCCCCAACGTCATCATCACGATGTACTCAATACAGACCTTATGCGAGAGAAACAATACAATATTTCCATACTACAAGAATATGTTGCCACAAGAAAACCAATGTTAATTCCACAACAACTTAACACCTATGACAACATCATGCAGCACATAAACAACGAACAAGGTGCAATCCTGTTTCTTGATGCTCCAGGTGGAACAGGCAAAACATTTCTCATAAATTTACTCCTTGCAGAAATAAGAATGCACAATCATGTTGCACTTGCACTTGCATCATCTGGCATTGGAGTCACTCTTATGGATGGAGGAAAAACTGTGCACTCAGCTCTTAAATTACCACTAAACATTGCTCATGAAGAAAACCCAACATGTAATATTACCAAGACATCTGGCCAAGCCCGTGTTCTTCAAATTTGCAAACTTATTGTTTGGGATGAGTATACCATGGCGCATAAAAAAGCACTTGAAGCCCTTAATAGAACCTTGCAAGACTTGCGTAACAATAAACAAATAATGGGTGGTGCTGTCATTCTTTTAGCTGGTGATTTCAGACAAACACTTCCAGTCATACCACGATCCACACCAGCAGACGAACTTCATGCATGCCTTAAATCCTCTATTTTATGGCGACATGTCAAACATTTTCCATTAACAACCAATATGCGAGTCCAACTTCTCGGCCACTCAAATGAACAACTTTTTGCACACACACTTCTTCAAATAGGTGAAGGCACTTTACCTACTGACTTAACATCAGGTGAAATTGCTTTTCCCACACATTTTTGTCACATGATGACATCACTTGAAGATCTCATACATCACGTCTATCCAAATCTCTTACACAATTACACAAACCACCAGTGGCTCTGTGAAAGAGCCATCCTTGCTGCCAAAAATACTTCTGTCAATGACATCAATCATCAAATTCAAGACATTATTCCAAACACAATTACTCAATACAACTCAATCGATACAGTTGTGGATTGCGATGAAGCCGTTAACTATCCACCTGAATTCCTACACTCCCTCGAACCATCAGGGATGCCACCACATCATCTTCGCCTCAAAGTTGGAGCACCCATCATGCTACTTCGCAACCTACACACACCTAACCTTTGTAATGGAACCAGACTGTGCATAAAAACATTGATGCCCAACCTAATTGAAGCTACTATCTTAACTGGCAACGCCAAAGGCCAAGATGTCTTCATCCCCCGCATTCCACTCATTCCTACAGACATGCCTTTTACTTTCAAACGGCTACAGTTCCCCATCAAACTAGCTTTTGCTATCACCATTAACAAAGCACAAGGACAATCTATAAAGTGCACTGGTATCAACTTAGAATCACCATGTTTCTCCCACGGCCAGTTATATGTTGCGTGCTCTAGAGTTGGATCCCCCCAACAATTGTACATCTTTGCTCCAACTGGAACTACCAAAAATGTCGTTTACAAACAAGCATTACAATGAACATTGACTTTCCTCAATTTCCATGAACTCTACATATTGCCATAAGAAATTACAAAAAAATGAAAGACACTCAATACACTACTGTCATCTTTTATTACTACATTATTTTACAACACACACTTTAATATTACATCAAATACACTCCTCTCAACAATGGACATTCACATCTTTCAAGAAGCATTTCCAACAATAACATTTTCAAAAATAACTACCGTAACAACTAACATACACTTCAAACATTTGCCCTCATATACATGTGCTTTCTACTACTGTTGATTTACAAACACAATTCTAACTAATATTACATAACATTGGCATCACATTACAACTTTCACATACAACATTTACACATACTTATTCACACTTCACATCCCGGGCAACGCCGGGTTTCTCAGCTAGTTTACAATATAAATAGATTCTAATGGCCCCTAACCCCTTAATCACCTTAGCGGTTACTAACCACTATAGTCATTAAGGGGCTAACCCACCCTGACCCGATACCAACCTGGGAGGCCTAAGCACCCACCCTGACTGACTATACCCACCCTATACCCATTGAGTAGTATAGTGGTACATCATACCCATATAATAATAATATGGGCATGATAAGCCTCTATAGCACTCAATGGGCACCCTAATGACAATAAATTAATACACAAGACACACAGGCACATTGACTGATAATATATTAATCGGTACCTCTTTAGGGTACAGATTAATACATTATTATGACAATATTTGGAGGGCATTTATCGATTGGTATTGGTGTTGTTTTTTGGAATTTCATGTATTATGTGGATGTTATTGTTTGTTTTTTCATGCTTAATGTAATTAAAGGTTTGCGATTGGTGTTCGCTTGTACTTAATGTAATATTATGTTAGCTAATATGTTTTATGGTTACTTCAGAGATTGTTTTAATTTATTTTTTGGAGTTTTAATGGTTATATTCATTAATGTTGGAGTAATTCATTGTTTACATTGGTTAGTGTTACTATTCATTTTGAGTTGGTTTCGGAATTAATTGTTTAGATCGGTTAATGGTTTAATTAATTCATTGTTGATGTTGCTATTGATTGGATTAGCTGGCTACTGTTTGTATTTAGTGACGTGTGATTTTTTGGAGTGTGGTTACATTTTATTATTGTGTGTCTTGTGTATTAATTTATTGTCATTAGGATGCCCTATAGAGGCTTATCATGCCCATATTATTATTATATGGGTATGATGTACCACTATACTACTCAATGGGTATAGGGTTGGTATAGTCAGTCAGGGGTGGGTGTTTAGGCCTCACGGGTGGGTGAAGGGGGTAGTAGCCCTAAGGATGGTGTTTAGACCTTGCGGGTGGGTAGCGGTTGGGTTAACCCCTTTATTACCTTAGCGGTATTAACCGCTAAGGTAATGAAGGGGTTAACTCTCCCCGCAACCCCCCCGCAATGCCTAAACAGCCACTAAGGGCCAAATTCCCCCTTCACCCACCCCCGCTAGCCACTGTATTGTATGTTTCTTACAGTAAGCCTGGCACGGGTTTTTAACCCTTTCATTGCCTTAGCGGTTAGCCGCTAAGGTAATGAAGTTGCTGTACATGCATGTTTCCTGCCTCGGATGCATGCCGGGGGGGTCCAGAGCTGCTATTAATGGCTAGCAGCTCCGGAGACCCCCGGCATCAATCCGAGGCAGGAAAGGGGCCTGATTTTTTCTAAGTCCCGACACATCGCTTCTCATCGAGGCATCTCCCCACCAATTGACCAACAAATTTGTGGGGAATTGTATTTGGGGAGAAGACCGGCTTTTAGGGCTGCGATGGGCTGCGATATGCCGAGACAGCCGACTTGCAGGTCTCTGAATCGCGTGAGTTTATCAACCATCAGAAAATAGTCAATAAGGGGCTGATCGCTGCTCAGTCGGCGAATTTCTGATAGCGATACAATTTTGCGTCGATACAGGCAGTTATCAAGCACTTATCGAGGCTATCTGAATACGAGTAGCCATTTTGGTCGATAAGTGCTCGATAAGGGCCTTATCGAGGCTTTCTGAATAAGGCCCTAAGTACCTTTACATTTTTTAGAACTGTTAATTTTTCAATACTAAGGAGATGGATTTCATCTAAGGGTGGTTGAATCTTTATAAGGAAGCCAGTAGCTTTTGGAATCGGGTGGCTCTGGTCTGATCACTGTAGTCCTGGCCAACCTCTGTTTTCACACTTTCAGGGGAAACAATGCTACATGTTTACCACCAAAACTGCTAGGACTTTAGAGGTCTGAAGCAGTCCTGTGATTACCCCAGAGACCCTCTGTGACGATGGAGAGGATTTGGCCCGGGATTAAAGGGTTTAATCCCCAATTGGTCACCTTCTAACCCCTCTAGGGAGACGAGGGGTTAACTGGGCTGAGGTCCAGAAATGTGAGATAACCCCTGTTATAACCTGTAAATGTGTATTTCCCCGTTTCCCCTGTGTTATTGTAACATCAGTGTCTGCATCACACACACACACTAGAATCCATCAGGGAGCACAAGGGTTAATAATTCTTTAATGATTATAGCTCTTTGTGTAGTTTTCCCGCCTTTTCAGGCACCATTTTGCAGGTCCCCATTGGCCGCCATTAGGGCTCAATGCATTCCAATGGAGAATTGTGCTGTTTTAGTCCTGTTTCCTGTAAAGACCAGCAGGTGGCGTCCGAGAGGGAGAGCGGCGGTTTCCCATTGAAAGTCAATGGGCCCATTGACTTCAATGGAGATGCCTCGAGGTAACCTTTCGAAGAACAAGTTGGCTGCCGTCCAGACCGCAAACCGCAAAGCGGATACAATGTCTAAAAAAGAGTTACAATCACTTGAGTCAAGTTCAACGTTAATTGGTGTGGGAATAAACAGATCTAGGGCACCTAGAAATAAAATTCTTTTTGCCCCTAGTTCCTAGACTTCCCCCCACTCGACCACAACCGGGTCCCCGAATCCTGGACCCCCGATAAGGGTCGAACCAGATAGAGCGGGTCGCGCCATAGGCTTTGCCGGCGGCGGCAGAAACGGCTCCGAAAAATGACTACGTGGAAAATGCTGTATTTTGGTATTCCATAGCTCCGGTTCCGGAGGGCCCAGCGGATTAGGGTTTGGGGTATCTGTAGCCACTGCTCCGGCATCGCTGCAGAACCATCCTTGACCCGCTTGGACCAACCCGACGGAGTATGGACCCCCTTGAAGTTCGGGACTTTTCCCATAGACTTCAATGGCAGAGAAACCCCATTGACTTCAATGGCGGCGATTTACCATTGAAAGTCTATGGCGGAGAAGCCCGTTGTTTTCAATGGGGATTTAGTGAAAAGCTGAGATTTCTTCTTAGCGGAGATTTTTGGATTAAAATGAAAAATGATTTAATGTGCATTTGTGTATCTCCGGCTCTGAAGGTCATAGCAAGTCGCTTTTTGGACCATATGGTGTCCCAGTTCTGGCAATGAGAACTGGGAAGTTTGGTTCTGCTAGACCCAACAGAACTGGATATTTTAATATGTTTATGTTTTATGCTTAATACTGGGTTTTAAGGTATGGATAAGTTCCAGAGGAAATTCCTTTGGCCATAAGGTAGCAGATGGCCCTAGAGGCGACCCAATGTATAGGACTTAAGTATTGTTCAAAGGGTTTTGTCACCCCCCCTGTTTACCTGTGGGCAGAGGAGGCTCAGACCAGAGCAGTTTTTAAGTGGTCCATTTAACACCTTCCAACAAAGGTTTTCCTGCCAGGAAGCCAAATGGATAGACCGGCTGGCATTCCATTTGCATATGTGGGGCTACAGAAATGAGACCCCAGAGTTCTACTGTGCCTGTGCCAGCTAGCAGGGGGGCATGTGTTGAAATGTGTTCCCAGGTTAAAGATTGGCTGGAGGTAATTGAAAACCAATCACAGGTACTTAATGTTACAGATAGAGGGACAAAAGGTTTATAAACTAGCTGTCCACCCTCTATCCTTGTTCTTCATGCAAATCGTCTTCAAGTCTTCATTGTCTTCATGCCTGCATGTCATCAGGCCTGTTGGGCTATACCATCTTGATTGCTGAGTAGAAATGCCATGCAATGTCTTGGGCGGATTGCTGTATGAAACTGCCAGTCCAGATGGGATTGTTTTCATTATTTTCATCTTTTAAGTGTCTATATTTTGCTGTTATTTGTACATTTTTGTGTGTTCACCTTTATCAAGGAATAAATTATATTTTATCATATCTAAGTCTCGTCCCAGTTCAAACCCAGGTATATATATATTTATATATATTTTTGGTGTACATTACAGCCTGTCACAAGCTACCGTGACACCCTCAAATTTAGATAAGTCAATTGCTATTGTTGTGAGAAAACTTAGGAGAACGGAGTTGTGGCTCCTGTTTTATTAGGAATGAACTAGTAACTGCAGATGGTCATTATGAAATGCTTAGGACTGCAGATGGAATTCTAACTCCATGTGGATACATGTTTTTTTTACCACATTCCTTTATTTAAATGTAGCCATGCCATCTATGGCTATTTGTCTGCCCTACTCCTGGCAGTAAGCCCTGTAAGCGCAGGCCTGCCAGTAGTCAATATAGGGTTTCCCCACTCCCTGGTGCTGCTCTTGAGTGACAGGGGAGGCGGTGACATCAGGCTTGAGCATGTCTAATCATGGGACAGACCTGGTGCCCTCTTCCTGGCTTTACTTAAGGGCATCGCCGCCCCAAATTTAGTAGTGCCTTCCCCCACTTGAGGAAGGCAGGTCACACAGAGAGAAAGAATATGTTATATCTATGGCACTTGGCCCCAAGTCACACTGAATAAAAGGATATAAGCAGCCAGATGGAAGTTGATGTCCACTAGGGCTCTCCTCGTGTAGGTGGTCAAATCATGAAAAAGAATTAAAAACAAACATAGTGTAATACAGTAAATAACATTAAACAAGGAAACATATAACACCACTAACAAACACTTAAAACTAACAAATGCTGAAACAAACAGATGACTGAAATGTAAAAAAAGGCATTTAATACAACTGATAGTTCAGTGCAACTAAAAACACACAATGAAAAAAGTCCCTATGGTATCCTGTAGCTAGCTGAAATGCCCGCTTACCGGAGCCTAATTGGTAACAGGCAGTGGATAATCGGACACTGATACAGCTCCTGTCCATCCCTTTGGCGTCTGCCACATGTAATCGTCTGGAATCCAGAGAATCAGTGGAGGTAACGGCTGTCCATGCTTCACAGGGGCAGAGCAAGCGGTCTAAGAGCCTTCCCTCCGTCCTCTGTGGTGTGGGCATGCGCAGAAGCGCCCGGCGCCAGGAGAAGTATAGCTGCAATGACAGTAGCTCCTCGCGGTGAAGTGGGGAGCTAATGGCGGCAAATTCAAAAATGCTCCAGTGAAGGAGCTGCACAGCACGGCTTGCGGGGAGCAGATTCGCTGTTGGAACGCACAGTGATACCAGGAACCACCCTACGCGTTTCGGAAGACTGAGCTTCCTTCCTCAGGGGTAAAAAAGTAGCTGGTGTCATTGCGGCTATACTTCTCCTGGCGCTGGGCGCTTCTGCGCATGCCCACACCACGGAGGACGGAGGGAAGAGGGAGTATTTCTACCATAGAAGATCGCCTCCATTCATCTGGAGCCTGCGGCAGATGGAGGCGCTACACTGCTGGCGATACACGTGGGTAATGTACCCCAGAAGCTTAGTCCTGTGTCCCCAATACCGTCGGCAGACAACTCAGCCCTCCTGTTACCAGCAGGTATAATGCACCACACTACCGGTAATGGCAGAATCTCCCAAAAGGTGGGGGAAACACCATTACGTAAAAACAGAATTATTTATTGCAAGTTACAGTAGATATACATTTGTTTCTTTGCATAGGTTAAAACATTTGGGCTTTGCTGCCGGCGAAACAAGTAATGGGAAGTAGTTACCATTACCAAGAAGCACCCGTGGCAGACAAATTAATTCACATCAATTAAACCTTGGATGTGGTTTCCTGAAACAAACATTTAGCATAGACATTTATAAGGCAGATTGTATAAGAAAATAACCTAATCATGTCCTACGCTGATTTTTTAGGATCACAAAATCCTAATCTCAGAACAGTGGCTAACAAGATTATGTATCTAATATTTTAACAGTAAATATATTTGACAAAGGGAATTGTACACTAATCTTATATCCTGCCATAGCACAGTTTTGAAATTCACAGGGGTTTTTCAGTAATCAGTTTTTCTGAAGTAAATTAACTCTTATCGTTTGTGCACACTCCGAATATCCTACTGATGCAGAACCAAGCCGTCCGGGTGTTTGAGCTAATTTTTGCAGGAAAAAAAGACATTTGTGCTTTATTCTGTATGCATGTTGCTATGTAGTAACCAGTAGAGTAATTGACTGAAATGTCAAAGCAATCAAAGCATTTTATAACTGCAGAGTACTTTTTCATTATTAAAGCAAGACAACAGATATAAGCCAAAGAACTTCTTGTTCTGCTCATGAAGTTAAATAATGCAGATGTCATTATTTCTTTGGGCCATGTTGGCGCTCACCATTTGTAATGCTATGAGGATTCAAAGGGGGTAATGCATTAACCCCTTGAGTGTGGAGTAACATAGGATTTATGTTGGGATTCTGTCCTAATGTAGCAACTACATCACAAAGGGAAGAAGTCTCTTGTGGGTCTTAAAAGGGGAGTGACACCTCCTCGGAACTCTGCAAAGTCTATGGGGTTAGTGGGATGCCACAGGGAATGCAAGAATGAAGGGTGGGCCTCCTGCCGGGAGCACCCCTGTACCTTGTGAGGCTCTGAGGGGGATTACACACTCTAGACTGAAAGGGAAAAGCCCCTCTTTTGATTTCAGGTGCTGACACAACTCTCTGTACCTCACAATATCCCTAGGGTTAAATGGATATCCCTGTGTGCAAAAGTTAGCCACATGGGAGTGGGCACCAAACTCACTGGTGCGGTTGCGAGGGAGGGGGAAACAAATGTGACAGTTGCCATTATATTTGTCAAATGTGTAAGTATTGGGGTGCAAAAAAGGGCAGTGTGGTTAGAAAAAAATCATTTTATTGGAGGGTTTAGCACAGCTCAAATTGAGTGATCAGAATGATGGGTAACAATGATAAAAATAAAAGTAAAATGGAGCATAATTACTGCTCTCTCAGCAAAACACAGATTTCAGGCTCTGGATGGAACTCGCAATACCAATTTAGGGCCCTTGAAGGAGGAGAGAATAAAATGCAAGTTATTATTAGTGTTGATTAGAATTCAGCTAGCTGTCCAAAAACCCGAGTTTGAGCCTTTTTGTTCATTCCATCCGGATTTGCACAGCCAAAATGAATCTGCTTTTAAACAGAACAGGAAACTTTTTCCAATCCCATTGGAAAGGGCCCTTTTGAGATGGATGACACAAATCAGAGATACTGAAATATCCCCCACCGTGTCAGTGATATCATAATTACATTGCAAGAAGACAAATTGCCTGGAAAGTGGGTTCCCCAAACAAAAATTGTTGAAATTGTCCACAACCTGCAATATGGGGTTTGGGTGTAAGGAGGAGACAGAGACACAGAGACACAGACACAGAGACACAGAGACACAGAGACACAGAGAGACAGAGAGACAGAGAGACAGAGAGACAGAGAGACAGAGATTTTACATGTTTAATCTTTGGATGTGTTTTTTGATTTTTTGGGGGGGGAGGCACATTGACTGATAATATATTAATCGGTACCTCTTTAGGGTACAGATTAATACATTATTATGACAATATTTGGGGGGCATTTCTCGATTGGTATTGGTGTTGCTTTTTTGCATTTCATGTATTATGTGGATGTTATTGTTTGTTTTTTCATGCTTAATGTAATTAAAGGTTTGCGATTGGTGTTCGCTTGTACTTAATGTAATATTATGTTAGCTAATATGTTTTATGGTTCTTCCGAGATTGTTTTAATTTATTTTTTGGAGTTTTAATTGTTACATTCATTAATGTTGGCGTAATTCATTGTTTGGATTGGTTAGTGTTACTATTTATTTTGAGTTGGTTTAGGAATTAATTGTTTAGATTGGTTAATGGTTTACTTAATTCATTGTTGTATTGTATTGTATTGTATGTCTTTATTTATATAGCGCCATAAATGTACATTGTGCTTCACAGTAGTAATACATATCATATAAATAACAAATAATATAAATAACAGATCATGGGAATAAGTGCTTCAGACATACTGTAAAAGTAACATTAAGGAAGGAGTCCCTGCTCCGAGGAGCTTACAATCTAATTGGTAGGTAGGGAGAACGTACAGAGACAGTAGGAGGGAATACTAGTAAGTGCGTCTGCAGGGGGCCAAGCTTTATGTGTCATGTGTCCATGATTATCCAGTGCTACTCAAATGCTTCTTTAAGCAGATGTGTCTTAAGGTGAGTCTTAAAGGTGGATAGCGAGGGGGCTAGTCGGGTATTGAGGGGAAGGGCATTCCAGAGGTGTGGGGCAGAAAGTGAGAAAGGTTTAAGGCGGGAGAGAGCTTTAGATACAAAGGGGGTAGAAAGAAGACATCCTTGAGAAGAACGCAAGAGTCGGGATGGTGCATAGCGAGAAATTAGGGCTGAGATGTAAGGAGGGGCAGAAGAATGTAAAGCTTTAAAAGTGAGCAGGAGAATTGAGTGTGAGATACGTGATTTAATCGGAAGCCAGGAGAGGGATTTCAGGAGGGGAGATGCGGAGACAGATTTAGGAAAGAGTAGAGTGATTCTGGCAGCAGCGTTTAGGATAGATTGTAGGGGAGACAGGTGAGAGGTAGGAAGGCCGGACTGCAGGAGGTTGCAGTAATCGAGACGTGAGAGAATGAGGGCCTGAGTCAGAGTTTTAGCAGTTGAGTAACAGAGGAAAGGGCGTATCTTTGTGATATTGCGGAGGAAAAACCGACAAGTTTTAGAAACATTTTGAATATGAGAGGAGAATGAGAGTGAGGAATCAAGTGTAACCCCTAGGCAGCGTGCGTGGGCTACTGGGTGAATGATCTTATTTCCAATAGCAATGCGGAAGGAGGTAG
>WSYH01008422.1:0-29202 GCA_036426205.1 Ascaphus truei | reverse complement strand
GTCCCTCCTGTGCATTCAATCTCTGCTCATCATTTTTGTACACCACCCTTAATACTGTCTACGCAAGGAGTTCAACGGCACAAAAACATACAGCGCACAAACAAAAATAGCTTCTCTTCAGCATACTGCAACCGACCACTTATTCGAGCAAATCCCCAGTATGTACCTGCAGATACCTGGATGCCCGCTCCTCACCTCTGACAAGCCCCGTTGCATTTGCCTTCCCAGACCTTGGGTTCATGCCTGGCTGATGGGCGGCTGATCTGTTAAATGATAATGATTAGGATTTTAATAGGCTGTCAATGCTCGCGTGTCTACCAGATGCATAAATTCATGAATTGTAATGCGTAATATATATTACTGTGGCAGTATTGCAGCCAGCGGGAATAAAATGCTTCAATCCCTGCTTGGAAATAACTCAATGCACTCGGGCAGAAAACAGTCACAAACCTCAATACACCGGGTTTACCCGAATTCGTGGGACTAGCCAAGCTCGAATAAAGTGGTGTCGCCAGTGTACAAAAACCAAAATAGCTTCTCTTTCGGCAGACACAAACAAAATAGCTTCTCTTCAGCATAGAAAACAAGGCAGCTTCTCTTCAGCATCAGGACACAGACAGTTCATCAACATGTACTTTGAAAAACAGATCTTATAGCCAGTAATCTCTTCAGTATTTCAGTCCTGACCAGCTAGCTTGCATGTGTGTTACAGCCTGGGGGTTTTTAAAATACCTTGATTTATGCTCTGGGGTCACTAATTAAGCAGCCCTTCTCACTGAACTTACACCTCGTCACTGCTGCACTGCAAGCCTAAACATAGGTTTTGTCAGGTATATGGCTGGTGACGTTCATTCACCCTGTCACAACCACTTACTTGATTTCAAAATCCCACCATTCTTGAGAGATTTACTCCATGGTTTTGTTCGGCCCCAAATGTAAGACGTTGCTTTCACACACTGCATCATATAATTTTAATTTTTTTGGTCATAATCCATGGATATTCTTGTTTTTTTGTATTAAACATTTCACGGGTCCGAGAAACTGAAATATCACCGTGGATTTTCACAAATAGACAACTCTTTCCTTGAAGTTCTGTAGATTAGAAGTTATGCCTTGGGACTGGGAGCTGGGGACGAGGACTCCCTCTCAGTGTCATCTTTCTCAGATAATGTAAGTTTTTTTTTATTGTCCTATTTTCACTAACATTATTAGTTCAGTGCACTTATTCTTAAAGTATTTTAAAACCTAATTTTTGAGGATTATCTAATGACACGAAGTCCAGGGTACTGACCTCTTTGCAAGGTTTCCTGGAGATCCACACTAGCAGGGCTATTTCTCTGCTATTACATACAACTCCAATGAACCCTGGCAGCAAGTCGGTGATGTCATGGTGCCCTTATATCTATAATCTACATATAAAATCACTTGCATCCAAATTTACAATCCCAGACCTTGCTGGTGGCATGTTCCAGATTAGCGCTGATGCAATTATTCATCTTACATTTTATTTCTTCGATATCCCGAACCAGGGGGGATGCATCCTCCCGCCTACCCACCCGCCTTCAAACCCCGCCGCCGCCCATTTCCACCCCTGCATTGGACATATTTATTGGGAACAGAGAGAGTGGCAGAAAAACATGTAAGAAAGATAGAGGGCGGTCATGGAGTGTGATAGTGAAAGTATGAGAAAAGTTTTCCCTTGCATTGATAATCCAATTATATAATCCGCTATATGGATCCTTATTTCATTTAATGAGATTTGCAGGATCCACTTTCCTTCATTCACCTCTTGATATGTCCGCTACATACGTCATGGATTGTGAGGACGTGCAAATACAAACACAAACTTTTGAGCGCCTGTTTAAAAAAACAGTGAACCACTGATTAAATGGAGAATTAGATTCATGCACCCCTTTGAGCACCCCACCATTGTACGCATTATGATTTCTTGCTCTACACACTACACACTTAGAATTATGTAAGTAATTATTTCATACTTAAGCATCTAATGTTTAAAATGACTGAGATAAGCACCAAAAGAAAGAATTGTGTCAATTTAAACAACACTTTTTTAGTTTAATGATAGCATATTAAAAAAAAGAGGAACATAAGGGAATAAGGCTAAATGTGGTGCACATTGTAACATATCATCGAATGACTCCCCAGGATCTGGTCATTGACTCCTTTTTGAAATCCAGGTTTCATCTAATCTATGATGGGTGCAGTATTGTGATATTAATAAATAGATATTTATATCTGTGTGTGATATGTACTCACAAGTATATGGTGTGTAATGTTCCCATAAAGGTATCTTTCAGGGCAGCCCGTCTGCCCGTGGTGTAGGTGGGTCTGTGTACTGGATGGATGCTGAGGACCTTATGTGAATAATAAGGAAACGGACACGTGTGCAAGACTGTACAAAATTCTATTAAAATTGTAAGTGAAAGTACATCACTCACAATGTGTTAAAAGATACAGCGTTTTGATCACATATCGGATCTCAGTGCAAGTGTAGCTGTATCAGTCCCCCCTCCGCCTCGGCGTGCGTTTCACTGATGCGTCCCTCACCCAAACCGGAAACCGAAGTGACGTCATCTGCTCGGGGACTCCGATCCTACATTATTTTCTCTCATCGGGTTCACTCTACGCGTTTCTCCGTATTGTGCGGTTTCATCAGGAAGAACGCGTAGGTGACCTATGAAGAAAATCACTGTAGGATCGGAGTCCCCCAGAGCAGATTGACGTCACTTCGTTTCCGGTTTGGGTGAGACGCATCAGTGAAACGCACGCCGAGGCGGGAGGGGGACTGATACAGCTACCTTGCACTGAGATCCGCTATGTGATCAAAACGCTTGTAATTCTTTTAACACATTGTGGTGTATTGTACTTTCACTTACAATTTTAATCGAATTTGTACAGTCTGCACTATGTCCTTTCCTTATATTCTCCTAAGGTCCTCAGCATCCATCCACGTACCACAGACCCACCTACACCACGGGCAGACGGGCTGTCCCGAAAGTACCTTTATGGGGAACATTACTCACCATATCTTGTGAGTACATATCACACAGCACTATAAATATTTTATTTATTAATATCACAATACCGCACCATCAGAAATTCTTCTGTTTTGCATGATCTTGCGCTTACCGATGATCTTCACCCCTTCCCCGTCCACGGATCGAGAGAACGACCCCCCACTGGGTTAAGCTGCAATTCGCATTGTTGTATTAGTATCACTTTTTTATTTTTATTACCTTTATACACTTGTTTTTATAGGGATATAACTCTTGAGCGCCACAATTGATATATATTTTTTCACGTTTCATCTAATCTATATACTGATTTCCTACAGATTATTAGATTTAGATTATTGTTATTATTTTTTTCCTGAAAAAAAAAAAAAACAACTAATTAATACACTGCCTTTGTGTCTTCTTTCCTACAACACACGATATGTAACACAATACAACATACATCCTACATCCAGCAGCATGTCGAACTCAACCACTACATATGTGCCAACTCCTTCGATAGTGTTTTAGTCTTAGATAAATTGTTATGTGGTACACACTGCCAAATGGGGAAGGCATCCTCCGCAGTGGGGGGTATTCTTCGTATCCATAGTTTCCATTATATCCATATCAGGTTATTGAAAAGGACCACGCCATGGCCTCTGTATAATCTGCAATGACCTGAAAGCGTATATGTCCATTACTGTAGCAGGTGCTCTGTAGAAACATGTAAGCACACCACTGTTAATACCACTTGAGCTGTAATATGTTTTGCAAGGAGCGCGTGCAGTTATAGCAACACTTATGTAAACAGCACAAAACATATGACCCACATGTACAGGGTGGTTTATTATTAGCAATGTCACTCTGTACTGTCATGCCCGCGTACCCAGGATGATCTCAAACGGTAATTTCCTATCTATTATCCTTTAACTATATTTTAAAAGTATGAATGAAGAAATCATGGACCTTCTAATAAATAGATATGGGAAGCCTAAGAAATTACAGTGTGGGATTCTAGGTTATGGACCGGGGGCCGTCCCCGCGCGGCGTGCCCCGTCCCTCACTCACGTAGGCGGCTGCGGTCGCCGCTTCCCTCGGCTTCCCTTCCCCCTCTGGCACCACGCTGCACCCCGCCATTGCCTCCACCTCTTCCCACCTCCCGGCTTCCTCCTTGGTTGCGCGCGCCACCCCGTCGGCATCACCTAGGCGTGGGGCAGGACCCGCGCCATCTTTATGTCGCTCTCTCTACTCCTGGCTTCCGCCCCGTCTACCACTGGGACGCTGCGCACACTTCCTTAGCAGCGCCCCCGATCCCCTTTCCTCCCCCCCTGCCTTGCTCCTTTCCCAGTCCTCCCTGGATGATCACCTCCGCTCCTCCCTTTCCCCTATTGGTGTCTGCCTGGTTTTTGCTCCGCTGCCATGGTCCAGCTCAGTGCTCAGCATACATCCTCTGTATCCTATTCTTCTGGTCTTATGCTTGGCTCTCGCTCTTGGTATTTCATTACCCACGTTCTTCCACCTGGTCTGTCTACGTACCCTCCTCTGGATCTCACCTGACTATCCTCGCTACGCTTACCTCTCTCATCCTTGTACTCTGGCTAAACATGACATCACGACGCTGCTCTCTCTATCCCAGACCATTGGCTTGACGGACTCGACTACCTACCTTCTATAACCCGAGATCGGCAATCCCGACTACCCCTTCTCTACAGCCCAAGACCCGCTATGCTCAATATCACACTCAGGGCACGCCCCGCTGCTGTGGGTGTGTGGGATTTTTTCCCCCTTCCCACCATCATCACCACGGGGTCTTGTCAGGTTTTAATGTGCACACGAGCCTTAACACAGTGCCATCCACTCGTGTTCCTACCTATCCATAACACCACGATAACACATGATTAACAGAATCGTCCGATCCACGTACTACTGAGGATAAAGCTACTACCTGTACACGCAGTTATTCCGGTTATCAATAAAGACAGTCAGCTCCCTGAAACTGCAAACCGTACAGCCAGGCTCACCGTAGTTGATGTCCCCCCAACGTTGACTGTAAGACAAAAGGATGTTTAACTTGGTAACAAACGCTTTGAAATCAGTCAAATCAGTCCATGCGGATTTTCCTTTCACTTATCCTTATATTGCTGCCGATGTGACTATGTACCTGTCTGTGCTTTTACATTGATCTTCCCTCTCAATGTCTCGAAGTAATACTGTGTCTGGTGAAGAAGTTGTAACCTGGTCAATACTTATGGGGCCAAAACTCTCTACACCGTATTTTACAAAGATATTATCCAGTGGTATGCTACTCATTCCAACAGTGGATAAAGTTACCAAACTTCTGTTTCTTAATAATATTTTTTTTTCCTATTATAGAGCCGGCAGTTTGTGTGGCTCTGTACATAATAACTTTGCAGGCACAATAACAATATAAATTTTGGGTGACTATGCCAGCAAGGGAGATCCAGAGAGAAGCTGTTTACTTGCTTCACATACTGTAATCATTACCAATGGCTGTCCTTCCTCCTTTTAAAAATAAAAGTAGAACTGTAAGGTTTGTACACGGAAACTCACTTTTATTTCCTTAACATTAAAAAAATTAAGACACGAGTGCTCTAGCAACATCTGAAGTACCTGTTTTGATGTACCAGTTCTCAGGTTATAAACTGACTTTGAATTAACATGCATTGCTTTCCCAAATTCCCCTGTAAGTAATACCAAATTTTGTGCAGTTATTCTTTTTTTAGTAGCTAGTGTGGTCTCTGGTTAGCACTGGATAATATTTTCGTTTATCTACAGATGTATGTAGTAGCAGCTCACCATAAACGGGTTATTTTCCTGTTTTTTGGCATTTAAATGACCCAAGAAGTAGTGTATGGATACTGTGGCTATTGGTTAAAATAGAGTGTCAGCCCAACACACTGACATGTCTAGGGGTTCCTGCAAGGTGATAGGAGAATTTCATTTCAATTCAATACGACACTGATGTTATAGTGAGTACCTTTCTCTAAATCATGAGACTCACGGAAACTTGGTGCCCGATGTACAAAAGTGTGGTCTTTAGGGGTAATGCTTTACTCTTCAGCTATTGTTACCTTGTTTAGTCTTACAAACACACAATCCCGCGAGTCCCTGAACCCACCACCCACCACCCACCGACTAATATATTTGTGTCAATGGAGTGCTATGGGGTTTGTGACCAAATGTATAGCAACAAAAGAACAAACTTCCAATGCTACCTCCAATGTGGCCAAATATATATAATTAAATCTTATCTGTCTGTGTTTCGATAACGCATGGGTCTTTGGTTACATTCTTTGGCCAAAGCATTAATAGCCTGCAGCCTCAACAAAGGCATGGCCTCCCCCCTCTGCATGTCCTAACATTACTGTGAAAATTCTCTATTTACGCGTCTGTAATGAGAAGAAATGTCTTATAATAGACCATCCCTTCCAGAGTGCTACAAAAACCTGCTACAAATCAAACGTTCAAAGGGCAAGGTTTTTTCATCAGCTGTAGATACGGGTCCTATTAGAATGGTCACCCCTCCATCTGCAGAGTTAAATGAGAATAACTCACAGTAGTGTTAGAAACCGTGCAGAGTGGTTATGCCGGGACATGGTTGCCGTCTTATAACTTTTGGCCACAAGAGTTTTATTAAATGGGAAACCCAGACTTGGAGAAGCAACAGTTTCATGTATTTATGGACATAAATCTCGTCAGCGTTATGGATCGAATGGGATATGCAATTAGCAACGTATGATAACCTAAATTATGTTCTTATAGTTTGAATCCCTTGAATGCTTGCACTTTTGCTTTATTTTGATATCGTATCCATGACCTGGTGTTCGAGTTTTGTTGGAGTGGAGAGAGAGAGAAAATGGCGAAATAGCGCTATGGTTATTATTCATACTAACTTCGGCTTTACAAACAATACCACTACCCATCAGACACTGCAAAGGCCTGTATTATTTATTTATTTATTTTAATTTATAAATATTTTTACCAGGAAGTAATACATTGAAGTTACCTCCGTTTTCCTTCTCATCTTTGCTCTTCTCGGTGGGGAATAAACAGGTTATAAGAAGTTCGTAGAGAGGGCTGTTGAGGCGAGAAGGAAGTATACTGAAATCTCATAAGATGCAGTACTTTAGACCTAGGGTGACTGGTTCAGGAGCAAGAACGGGCGACCACTGTACTAAAGAATGAACGATGTTGGCCTGGGAAAAGAAACCGGCTATTGGGGGAGAGCAAAGCGAGTAGCAAGAAGGATCATACGAAAAGCTAGAACAATGCACATAAAAAAAGATCTCCCGAGGGAAGGGACTTGTTAAGAGAAGAGATGAAGAGTTAAGATAAATGAGAGCCATGGAATGGAAGTTTGGCACATAATGCTAAGGAGTGCTGCTAGATAATAGGCGAAAAAAGTGTTTATAGATGTGCCGTGCTAGGGAGTGTTTAGTTGGCAAAATGAGGGATTACGGATAGGTAAGGTGTAATTTAGTAAAGCATAGGGGTGAACCGGTAAGTATGTCCTGGGCCACAGAGTAAACAGACAAGACCGACTGTATAGATATTCCCAATGGGGGAAAGGTCAAGGGGTTGGTAATGCTTATTGGCATGAGATCACGCCCCGTCAAGTTAACCGTTACGGGGAGAAACGGGAGCGAGAGCTCTACGTATATATCCGAGTTAGGTATGTTAGGAGCCTGCTGGACACGGAAAAAGATTTACTACAGGCTACGACCTTAAGAAAGACAAAAAATAATTACATGTGTTTACAAATACAGATTACATAATGGAACACAGGTATAACATTATATACAAGACATTGTCATGGCACAGTTAGAAAGAAATATATATTAGTGACGAGTATGAAACGATTTACAGGACCAGATTAAAGTGGAACAGCCTTAGATTTGAAAAGAACTTAAGTGGTGGTGGATATGATAGTCTCTGGTAGGTTGTTACGTTTTGGGTGTGCACGGATGGCGAAGGAGTGTACGTCCGTGATACTTTGGTAGTCTTGGGACCATGGTAATAATTTTGGAGTCTACATCAGGTTGATAGGTACTGCATGTGGTAGGGGTGAGGAGCTTGTTCAGGTAGCTGGGTAGCTTGCCCAGAAATTATTTGAGGTGAGACAGGAAAGGGTGACTTTGCGCCTAGACTCTAGTGATGACCAATCTCAGTTCTTTGATCTTTCGCGCAGTGATAGTGTGTTGTAGTTTGCCATTGGATAACAAACGTGACAATGGAATTTATTAGAGGGTGTCCAAGTTTGTCTAGTGGGGGTTTGAGCGTAGAGCCCGGCCATATACTATGTCCTCCATAGTCAAATTAATTGGCATTAGAACCATCTGCTGTGCGATACTCTTTCTGACCATGGGACGATTAGGGAGGATGTTGTTCCTGTAAAGTACCCCTAGTTTGGATAGGTGCTTGGTTTGTCAGGGGTAATCAAGGGCATCCCGAATGTTAAGTGGGGAGTCAACCATAAGCCCAGGTATTAAAAACTAGTGACAGGTGTTATGGTGTTTTAGCGTTGGTTCTAATCAGGAGCAGGCACAGGAAGCTTTACAGAATGTTAGTCTTGGTCCCAAATACCATGTTACAGTCTGTCCAGTTTAAAAAAACAATTAGAGACTGAAAGGGAATAACGCGGGTTTAGATTGACAAAATAATGTAACGTTATCTCCCCCCTCAATCTTAACAGAGATTAAGATAAGGGCATCTATGGTAACAGTTCATTGTGACATATTTTTTCTACTAGCGTTCATTAGAATTCCCATTCATTCTAACAACTGGTGTACTATAGGTTATTGTATTTCGGGGAACAATGGAGTTAACATTAACGTGATGTTGTCTCTATGCCACTTTGCCCCAAAGTCTCCCAATGCAGGGACATCTTTCAATGCCTTTTCTGTCTAACCTTTTCTGTATTTGCTTACAGGTTTATTCTGCCTTATAGACAAATTACAGTCAAACACTTTTGCAGCCAGAGACCCTAACGGTTGGTTTGACATGTGTGTGGCCTACAGGATGAGAGGTTAGAATATGTCATTCCTATTAACAAATACACAGAGATGCTGACTTGTTAGGACCCAAGTTGATGAAAATTTGAGGCACTGGAGCAAACAACGCATTTAATGGAAAAAGATGAGTTGTTGTATGTAAACCTTATTATATATGGCACCCCCAGGTAAGTAGCGCTTTACAAATACGCACTTTACAAATACATGGCCTATTCTAACAGATAAGATGGGAATAAGTGCTTCAAAAAAAACAAAAAAAATCGAAAAGAATCCCTCCAGAATCAACGCTATTTAATCGTCACGACCTCCTGTCCATAGTCCCTATTCGTATGCTGTAAGACACTCATCCCATGGCTGTAGAAGGACATCTGCTCCCACTTACTTTGACGAGAACTAAAACTCTTCCCCAGACGGGCCAGAGGTAAATGGGGCTTTTGAGGACCTGATGCTTACAACAAATCAATAATGTAGACATAGGGAAAATCAGAGAATTGACAGATATGAAAAGCCCCATACTTTAACTATTCCATAAACTGCATGGCTATGTCGTATCAAAGTAAAAAAATTATCTTGAAGTTTGATGCAGAAAGAAAAGTAATGTCAGCAGAAACCTGATGGTTTTTATCAAAAAAAAAAAAAAAAAAAAAAAAAAATAGGGAATGAAAATTATGTATACGCACTGCCTTGTGTGAGCTCAAATCCATTGGCGTAGAAACAAAATAAGAATTCATTATGCCCATTAATATGTACTCAAAAAATCTTATGCTCTGCCTTGGACTTTAACATGTAATGAGATGTAAGCACAGTGTTACAGATTATTCCTTTTCAGTAGTTAAAGCCACTGAAACAAACATTGTTTTATATAACAACATTCCCAATTACCTGTCCTGTCTTCTTTGACAGAGGCGGAACGGGTTTAGCGGTTTAGTTCGGAAATAAGACATCAACTGTGGAATCCCTCTGAAGAACTGTAGGTGGGACGATTGATGGAACCAGTTTTGGTCAGGACTGCTAAGTCTGCAGAATGCTTTCCCACTGCCACACAATCTATACAAATCTTTTTCCATAGACTGGAGTTCAGCCACAGAAGAGTTGGTTGCAACAGCGATTCAGCAGACATGATTTCGCTTTCCGTTTGAGACAGAATTGGGAGTCCTGCATAAGACCGTTTAGAAAACAAATATAGTTAAAAAAAATATGTTTGGTTTACGTCAGTTGCGTTTCCTAATGAATCCACATTACTCAGTTCCCGAGCCACAACAAAAAGCTCGTGATTTGGGTTGCATGGACCACAAGAAACAGAAGTACCAAAAGCGCTTGCTACACAATTGAAGCTTGCTCTTCTTCATGTTTTCCTGTAATTAATCATCTAAGAGCTGGATCATTTCTTCTAACATGTGTGCATCAATATCAGATGCAATGAGCGTGTATATAAAATCAATAAGTTCATGGTTTGGAAGGAGAGGAAGGGATTTCTTGCTCTAAATGTCAAATTTTTAGTGAGAATATACTGTGTGTACATATTACTGTCAAGTCACCAAACTCATTTCTGTCCGACAAATACAAATTTTAAGAACCGCCAACACCTATAGCTGTATCATATGGGCCCTACTTGATCTTTGCGTCTGCGGCTATCTAAGCAATAGCAATAATACCCGAGCTTTTCCCGAGTAAGGTTTCCCTATACTATTGAGGATGTTTTGTCTTAAAATGGGAATGCCAAGAGCAGGAGTGGGATGTTTGAGTGTTTGCAAATATTTGATTTCTACTAGAACAGATGAAACTTTTAAGTGACTGCTGGAGTTGGTTTTTATGTTGGGGCATTACATTGTGTTGTTTTTCAGAAGGTGGTGTTTAAAACATGAATACTTTTAAAAGCTTTAAAGCAGGGCAATTATCTCTGGGGACACACAGTTCTTGAATAGTTACTGATTTATGTGTCAGTATTTCTGTGCCCACTTTTGGAAGTCATTAATAGGCTGGCCATCTACCGCTCCCATTGCCATTGCCTCACTTGGTGCTTGGCCTGCGTGAAACATGTGATAGTTTAGGACAATTTAGGTGGTGCGTCAAGTTAACAGTTATAGATTCAATGGTCTACATCGACCAACTATAACATACTATATATCATCCAGGATGATATCCAGCAGAGACATTCAGAAATTTGGTCTTGGTACAGCACGGTGTTAAGGTCGGGTTGAAAGGTAAAGTTTGTGTGTCGTCAGCATAGAGGTGATATTTAAACCCAAGAGATGTTGATTAGGTCATCTAGAGAAGGTGTGTACAGTAGAGAGGAGGTCCCAGTGACAGCCCTGGGGTACCCCCCACAGAGAGATCGACTAGAGGACGGTGTTAGCAAAAGAGCAGGAAAGTACGATGGAGAGAAGAGAGATCCGAGGATAGAGCTTTGTTGCGCATACCAAAGTATGGAGAATGTGAAGGAGAAGAGGGTGTCCACTGTGTCAAAATGCTGCAGAGAGGTCGATTATATATGAGCAGAGTGTAATGACCTTGTCTTTGGCCTCATGAGGTCTTAGTTATTTCAGTGAGGGCTGTTTCAGTGGAGTGGAGCAGGCGGAAGCCAGATTGTAAGGTCTAGGACAGAATAGGTGTTGAGATAAATGTAGCAATCGGAGAATCCAGACGTTCAATAGTTTTAGAGGCAAAAGGCCAGGGGAGCACAGGTTCGATAGTTAGAAGACAGGGTCAACGTTCTGTTTTTGAAGTATGGTTATAACTGTTGCATGCTTGAAGGAGGTGAAAGGTTCCAGAGTAGAGGGGAAAGAGTTAAAAGTGTTGAGCGTAGGGATTATAGAAGGAGCAAGAGGTTTAGGAGATGGGAGGGAATGGCGATCAAGAGGGGCAGGGGTAGAGGGAGAAGAGATCAGCAGTGACAAATCCTCCTCCGAGACAGGAAAAAAACGTCAAGGAGTCAGGAGGGAGTTAGGAAGCGTTGTGGGATGGGAATGAGCAACAGAGGGGTGTGTCTGTAACGATTATGGATCACCTTTTCCTTAAAGTCGCAAAGTCGGAGGTCGACGATGGATGAAGAAGAGGAGGTAGGTAGCCTGAGGTGGTCTGATGAGAGTCAAAGCCGAGACAGAGTTCACGTGGGGTTAGGACCTTGGTGTTGACATATCGATAAAAGTAGGTTTGGTTTAGCCTGAAAAGATGGCAGATTTGAAACAGGACGCAAAATTGTAGTGACGGAAGTCTGTGGTGTATGAAATTCCCTCCATGGCGTTCAGAGGACGAGTGAGGAACGCAGCCTGGCGCGTGTGGAATTTTGCCCAGGGTCTTGATGGGAAATAGATTTTTTTTTTGAATCATGTTTTAAGTATTCATCTGTACGATGCGCTGAATAAAGAAAAAGCATCTATGGCTTATGCATCAGACAACCTGTGGGTACGTTTTGTGGCAACGGCTTACTCCTGGATCCGCCGTCTGCTCCGGGACTGTTAGAGCATGGTCTTTTAGGGTATGTTAAATGACGAGCGTTCACGTGTGTTCCTTTAACAGGCTATGCCTGTTTATTCAGTCCACAGTGCATGAGCTGTCCAAGATGCATACAACAAAACACAAGCAAAACAAAAACCTGCATCATGATCAATAACTTAACTTAGGTTCTTCCTGACCTAGGGTTTGAGGGCTTTCCACTTACCCACAACAAAAAATAAGAACTTTGCTTTTAGACAAAAAGGTAGCAGAATGATTTAACCGCTTTGGGTAGAGGCTTGTGCCCTCTCTGCTTCCAGCCGACTTCCTGCCTCCAGGCTCTTGTGGGAGAGGGAAGAGGAACCAGGAAATCAGTCTTAACACCATGATTTCATAATTAGCGCAGACAGGTTACACGAAATATCAGGTCGAGCAGACAAACTCTGTAGTTCTGGATCACTTCATCCCTCGTCTCAGCACTTGCCAAACTGGGGATGGAGTGATGTATTATGAGGCGCACTTCCAGCCTAAACAGATAGTCAAACTGTTTCAGTATCCGGGAGCACCTATATATGGAATGTATTACCATCCCCTGGTTTCTGTCCATATCCTCCCCCCCAGAATCAGACCTCGAGGTGATGAGCGACCATTGGATTTAGGAGGTCATCCTTGACAACCCGTCAGCATTGCATGTTGTGCCCTGCACTGTGGTTCCACAGAATTTAAGGGTTGTATGTAGGCTAGGAACACCTGGTCACTCATAGCATTCTTCTCTCTGTTTTGACAATCCGGTGAGGGTTGCATGATCTGTGAACCAACCGGAAATTTTCTCCCCACAGATAGGGTGTTTCGATGCTGTTTGACGCTCTATACAGCCCACTTTATTGCGGACACTCTTTTCGACATGGCAGTAATTTTTCTCCTGGGGATTTAGTTTCCTACGTAAAGAAGGTATGGGGGCTCCACCTTGAGGACTCCTGGGAGAGATACCCCCCCAGCCCTTACCTCAGATGTTGTCGTTGGATCTCAAAATCTTTAGAGAAGTCGGTTTGACCAACACCTGGTTTGGGCACAGAGAGCTTCTTTCAGGCTTCTAAGGCCCTTCTCCGTTCGGTTTCGGGGAGACACCTTTACCATTAGACGGCCCTCTATGCTTTTGTGATGGTCGGTCAGTGGGGTGCACGTAGTGGCAACAATTGGGAAATACACCTTCTATATAGTAACCAATAATCCCCAAAAAGGCCTACTTGTTTTCTTGTAACTGCCTTGGCCAATTTGTTATCGCCTGTACTTGGTGTTTGGGGTTTGAGTAAACTCTCCCAATAAATACCCCAGATACTTGGCTTCCTCCAGACCAATAGTGCATTTAGGGGTTAGCAGTTGTCTCGCACGGACGAATGCGTCAAGGCCAGGCCTTGACTTTGAAGGGGTGTGGAGTTGCAATCTTCACTATGATTACCAATCACTCCCGGTACGCAGGGCCGAGTATACCTGAGTATGTGGTTTTTAAAATTTATCCATCATTCTGTTGGAATGTGACGGGAGCTCCATGGAGCACCCTATATTAAAGCGGCCGTTGGGGTCTGAGAAGCTGTCTTTTTTTTGCCCTTTCTTTGAGGGGAACCTGACAGTACCTTTTTTAGGTCTAGGGTCGTGAATATCGTGCCTTTGCCCAGTCTAACTTACCAGTCATCAACCCGGGCATGATAAGTATCAATTTGACACAGCGTTTAGTTACGTAATCATTGCAAGAACCTTGTTGTCCGTCGGTACTTTGGGACTAAAAACAGAGGAGAGGGGTAAAACATAAGATCCAGGCCATTAACAATCCCACTTTGGGATTCTAAATTACGACCTAGTCTTTTACGCATTTTTTTAACCTCTAAACTTATAGCGACTTCTCTTTTGGCCTCGGGATTCGGCTAACGGTTTGGTTAACTGGACACCCGCGTCAGAGACCTAGGGGCCTCATGTCATTAACGGCCCGAATAATCTTTTCACCAAGTGTGGCGATAGGTGGGGGATCAGCCTTTTTTTGGCGATTTGGCCTTCGCCAGTATCAGAAGGGCCCAGAATCCTGTCCGACCTCGCCGAAGCACTGCGAAAGCAAAGCTCCGATGAGCCTGTGCCGATACAGGCTGGCTCCCGTAGCATTCCGATTCGAGCCTTGTCTGTCCGATAAGATGTTTGCAGCAGAGAGAGACAAGCCGTCTCTACAGCGCAACATCGGCAACAAAATAAGTATTTCTTAAACAACTTTTACGCCTGTGTATGTACATGTGGCAGGGGGTCTCCGGAGTTTTAACCGCATTGGTTTCCGGTAGCGGGCCCACTGCTCCCCGATATACAGGCACTTTATGATGTGCCGGTACGCCTCTGCATTCTAAGGTCCGATCACGTACCCGCGGATGTAAAACAAAGCAAAGAAGGGATACCGGCACCCCTAAAGGGGCCTGTATCTGGAAGCCGGGAGGTCCCCGGACCTAAACAAAACGCTTTCAGCTCCGGAGACCCCTGCACATCTACACTATGAGTAAAAACACACACATCAATAAAGCTCTTCCTTACTTACAGGTATCGCTACGGGTAGCAGAAGCCATTTTAATATTTATTTTAATCATAAGTGTACATGATCCGGGGTGGGGGGGTTTTTTTTCCCCCCCCCCCCGACGGAACCGCGTCACTTATAGTATTCCCCCATTTTGAATTATCAAATGATATCCTGTATAGGGTGAATAGGCAGACACAAACAGGGGAGGTCACCAGACAGATATTGGTTCCCAAGGCGTTTGTTAAATCTGTGTTCACTCTAGCCCATACTGTCCCTTGGGGTGGTCACCTTGGCAGGGATAAAACATTGGACCGTATTTCGTCCCGATTCTATTGGCCAGGGATGCATAGTGATATTGCTAAGTTATGTGTGGCATGTCTGGAGTGCCAGCTAACTAGTCCGAAGGGACAAAAACCAGCCCCCTTGGTTCCTCTACCCTTGGTGTCAGTTCCCTTTGAGAGGATTGGGGTAGACTTGGTAGGACCTCTAGAACCTTCTGCGAAAGGACACAGGTTTATTCTTGTAATAGTTAACTATGCAACAAGATATCCTGAGGCATTCCCCATGAGAACAACAACGGCGAAGCAAGTAGCCAACAAGTTGTTGGAGCTGTTCTCACGGGTTGGACTTCCCCAGGTTATGTTGACAGACCAAGGTACAAATTTTATGGCTAAACTGATGCAGGATGTCTTAAAATTACTAGAGGTCAAGTCTGTTCGGACATCGGTCTACCATCCACAGACTGACGGATTGGTGGAAAGATTTAACCGAACTCTAAAAGGGATGCTGAGGAAATTTGTAGATTCAGAGAAGAGAGCCTGGGATGAACTTCTCCCTTTTCTGCTGTTTGCCATGCGGGAAGTTCCCCAGGCCTCTACGGGATTCTCTCCATTTGAACTGCTGTATGGCCGCCAACCCCGGGGTATCCTACACCTCCTAAAGGAGTCCTGGGAGGAACAGCGGTCCACTTCTAAGAATACCCTGCAATATGTATTGGACCTTAGGAAGAGCCTAGATGTGGTCGGGCATTTTGCTAGGGAGAATCTTAGATCAGCCCAGGACAGTCAGGAGAGACATTACAATCAAAATGCTCATATGAGAGTGTTTCACCCAGGAGATCAGGTGATGTTGTTGTTACCCAGTTGTGAGAGCAAACTCCTAGCCAAATGGCAGGGCCCATTCGAAGTACTCCGCCGCACGGGTGATGTGGATTACGAGATCGCTCAACCAGGGTCCAGGAAGGGTAAACAAATTTACCATGTGAACTTGCTGAAACTCTGTAAGATGCAGCGGTCTCTATTCATCCACCCGGTGGAGGAGGAAACGGACTTGGGTCCTCAGCCCCCACGGGAGAACATCGTGGGTGATGATAAAATCCCAATGGGTAGACAGTTGTCCTCTGAACAAAAAGGGGACTTGTTAGAAATAATTACACAATTCCATGGTGTTTTTTTTGATTTGCCAGGGCAAACTAATTTAATTTCACATGTGATCGAGACAGCACCTGGGGTAAAAGTACGTTCCCGTCCTTATAGCTTGCCTGAAAGTCGTAGGGCCCTGGTAGAGAAGGAGGTACAAGAAATGTTACACTTAGGAGTGATTGAGGAATCATGCAGTGAGTGGTGTAGTCCACTAGTTATGGTCCCTAAACCCAATGGGAAGTTAAGATTTTTTGTGGACCTCCAAAAGCTTAATGCGGTATCCAAGTTTGACGCATATCCGATACCAAGGGTGGACGAATTAATTGACGCCCTTGGTAACGCGGAATATATATCCACGCTGGACTTAACAAAAGGATACTGGCAAATACCTTTAGAGGAAAAGTCCAAGTGCAAAACAGCCTTTGCCACCCCCATGGGTTTATACCAGTTTGTGACAATGCCATTTGGACTGCATGGAGCACCAGCCACATTTCAGAGACTCATGGATAAAGTGCTGAGACCCCATAGGGCTTATGCCGCAGCCTACCTAGATGACATTGTCATTTATAGTAAACACTGGCGGGCCCATCTAAATAGGCTGAAAGCGGTCCTCAAATCTCTAAGAGAGGCAGGGCTCACAGCCAACCCTTAGAAATGTGCCTTAGGTAAGGCGGAAACCAAATACTTAGGGTATGCAGTGGGAGGTGGAAAAGTAAGGCCACTAGCCGACAAGGTAGTTGCCCTGAAAGAAGTTCCGATACCCCAAACAAAAACGCAGGTACGCTCTCTGCTGGGTTAAGCAGGGTACTATCGGCGGTTCATCCCCAACTCCTCGGAAGTTGCAGCCCCATTAACGGACCTCACAAAAAACTGTGCCCCTACACAAGTGGTATGGTCAAACGAGTGTCAGAGAGCCTTTGAGGACATAAAAAGGTGTCTATCAGAGGGTCCCGTCCTTAGAAGCACAGACTTCAACAGGCCTTTTGTAGTGCAAACCGATGCATCAGAGATAGGGCTAGGGGCAGTGTCGTCACAACAGTTTGAGGGAGTGGAACATCCGATCCTTTTTCTGAGTAGGAGTGCCTCGCAGTAAAGTGGGCAATCAAGGCTTTGAGGCATTACCTGGCAGGAGTCCATTTTACTCTGGTGACAGACCATGCTCCATTGAAGTGGTTAAATAGTATGAAGGACTCCAATGCTAGATTGACCAGGTGGTATATGGCCCTCCAACCCTTCTCATTTGAGATTCAGCACAGGCCTGGAAAAGAAAATGCAAATGCTGACTTTTTTTCTAGAGAAGGGGTGGATGGTCGGGCTTCAGCCGTGCGTAGCCCCAGCCACACACTAACAGGGGAGGAATGTGACAGGGTGAATGAATGTCACCAGCCATATACCTGGCAACCCTATGTTTAGGCTTGCAGTGCAGCAGTGACGAGGTTAAGTTTCAGTTGAGAAGGGCTGCTTATTTAGTCTGATGAACAAAGAGTAAAACTGGGACGCTCCCTACCTTATATAGCGTGTGAAAAATATAACGCCTGTGGGCTAGTGTAGAACCAAAGAAGTGAGTATATACTAGCCCTTGTCGCAGTTCTGCAGCTTGACCAAGAAGAAGATGACACCCAGGATCTTCTTATAGCGGCGATGGATATGTTGTAGCGGTCAGCGCAAGGTGTTAATCTCAGAAAATAAAGAGATGGTAAAAACACATAGAATTAATGCATGTATTAAATAGACATAATCAGTCTTGTTTGTCAATGAAGGTGGGGGAGGGAGGGTGGTGGAGAGTGGAGGGGAAAGGGATATAGGATAATTCACTTGATGGTGTTGCAATAATAAAATAATAGAAACAATGGTCATATGTTTCAGTGACTCACACGGCCTTATGTGAGATCCTTCCCTCAGAGGCGAGTTAGAGAATGGGACACTGCCCATTTCTTGTCATATGGGCACCTGGGAGAGGAGCTATCCACACTGTGTCCCCATTGGGAGATATTGAGAAGGAGACGAGATTGATCCTTATTAGACTGACAACATCATTCACTGAGGGAAGTGGCTCACACAAGGCTGTGTGAGTTGTTCTTCCATATTTATATACATCCCCCACTGCTGGAGCATTTATATGCAGTGTCCCATTCTCTAACTCGCCTCTGAGGGAAGGATCTCATATAAGGCCGTGTGAGTCACTGAAACATATGACCATTGTTTCTATTATTTTATTATTGCAACACCATCAAGTGAATTATCCTATATCCCTTTCCCCTCCACTCTCCACCACCCTCCCTCCCCTTCCCCTTCCCCCCACCCCACCATCCCCCACCTTCATTGACAAACAAGACTGATTATGTCTATTTAATACATGCATTAATTCTATGTGTTTTTACCATCTCTTTATTTTCTGAGATTAACACCTTGTGCTAATTAGTCTGACCCCAGCTGCATATTCAAGGTGTTTTAAACCCCCCAAGCTGTACACACATGCAAGCTAGCTGGTCAGGAGACAGGACTGAAATACTGAAGAGATTACTGCTATAAGGTCTGTTTTTCAAAGTAAATGTGTGATGAACTGTCTGTGTCCTGCATGCTGAAGAGGAGCTGCCTTGTTTTCTATGCGGAAGAGAAGCTATTTTGACCTTATACCTGCTGTACAAACCAAAGTTTCTGAATGTCTCTCTGCTATATCATCCTGGATGGCCCTCCGACGCCTTAAACTCAACATGGCTAAAACAGAGCTCCTCATACTTCCTCCCAAACCTGGCCCTACTACCTCCTTCCACATTACTGTTGGAACTACAATCATTCACCCAGTAGCCCAAGCAAGCTGCCTAGGGGTCACACTCGACTCCTCTCTCACATTCGCCCCTCACATTCAAAACATTTCTAAAACTTGTCGCTTTTTCCTACGCAATATAACAAAGATACGCCCTTTCCTCTGTTGCTCGACTGCTAAAAGTCTGACTCAGGTCCAAATTCTCTCCCGTCTTGATTACTGTAACCTCCTGCTGTCCGGCCTTCCTGCCTCTCACCTGTCTCCCCTACAATCTATCCTAAATGCTGCTGCCAGAATCACTCTACTCTTTCCTAGATCTGTCTCAGCATCTCCCCTCATGAAATCCCTCTCCTGGCTTCCGATCAAATCCCGCATCTCACACTCCATTCTTCTCCTCACTTTTAAAGCTTTACATTCTTCTGCCCCTCCTTACATCTCATCCCTAATTTCTCGTTATGCACCATCCAGACTCTTGCGTTCTTCTCAAGGATGTCTTCTTTCTACCCCCTTTGTATCTAAAGCCCTCTCCCGCCTTAAACCTTTTTCACTGACTGCCCCACACCTCTGGAATGCCCTTCCCCTTAGTACCCGACTAGCACCCTCTCTATCCACCTTTAAGACCCACCTTAAGACACACTGCTTAAAGAAGCATTTGAATAGCACGGTGGATATTCTGAACACGATACATAAAGCTTGGCCCCCTGCAGACGCACTTACCAGAACTCCCTCCTACTGTCTCTGTACGTTCTACCTACCTATCAATTAGACTGTAAGCTCCTCGGGGCAGGGACTCCTCTTCCGAAATGTTACTTTTATGTCTAAAGCACTTATTCCCATGATCTGTTATTTATATTATCTGTTATTTATTTGATTACCACGTATATTACTACTGTGAAGCGCTATGTACATTAATGGCGCTATATAAATAAAGACATACAATACAATACAATACAATTTAGTTTTTGTCTGCTGAAGAGAAGCTATTTTGTTTTTGTATGCTGAAGAGAAGCTATTTTGTTTTGTGTGCTGTATGTTTTTAAGGCTCAATAAAGAAGCCTTATCAAGAGAACCCGCGGGTGTGGTTGCATGTACCCTGCAACAGTGGTACTAAAAGCAAAAAAGTGAAATAATTAAGAAAAAAAATTTCAAACAGAAAATAGTCAAACTATACAGCAAATAAACAGTCTATAAATCATTGAAAATACACGAAGAAAAAGCATACATAATTTTTAGAACTGTTTATAATTTTGTCCACAATGGTAGACCTTTTATAGATATGGAACATGACATTGAACTGCAGGAAAACGGAAATGATTTGCGTTTTGTTTCACATTCCCAAAACTCTTGCGCAGATATTGCAAACCACATAAGGCTGAGCTCAGACAGAATACTACAGTACCGCGTGTCCGCGCCTCTCTGTCGGGTGATGTGTGCTCATCCCCAGCAGACAGAATGACACGATTGGAGGTGGGACTTTAAAAAAACAAAGTGTGTGTTGTGATTGGCTGGCAAAGTACACGTCACGCGGCTGCCGCTTAAAATTACAACTTCAGTTGTCTTCAAGCGCTGTACTTTGCCGCCGGGTGTCGTTTTCAGTTTGAAAACTCCCACACACCAAAGCGAAAGAGTGGCAAACGTGCGCACGCACGTCGCATTGCATCCGGTCTGAATGAGGCCTATGGCAGGAAATGTGTAAGGCAGGCGTGTAATGTGTCAGGAAGAAACTCTGACTCTCTAGTCATTAAATTACCTATATTGCTACACTGTGATTTTTGCTATCGTTTGGTGTGCTTGGCTCACTTCTACATGCTATTCCTTGACCCGGATTTCTTACTTTTACGTGTAGTACCCAGTTTATTTTTATTTTTCTTCACCTTAGACCCCTGTGTTTATGGACATCCCAAGTTGCTTTACCTCATTCTCTCCTCTTTTTACGTAAGGCCGTAGTTCAAAATATTTTGAACCAAAAAAAAAAATCTAAATTTTCTGTTATAATCGATGAATCAACTACAATAAATGGCAAAACCGTTCTTGTAATTTGGCGAATCTAATGATACAGTTCCTTTCTATTTTGATTTGGCACACTTACAATGTGGCACAAAATCAAAAAACATTTATGATACACTTCCAGGCAGTCTCAAAAATGCATGATTTTCGTTTCAATATCTGAAGGAAAATTTAATTTCTTTTGCATCTGATGGTGCATCAGTTACTGTAAGCTCGCACGAAATGCTGGAGTTGTAAAATTGTTCCTCGATGATTTCCCTAATGCAACTATTTGGCACTGTGATAATCACAGACTTGAACGGAGAGGGAGTGATTCTGTTGATGAATTTGCAGGGTTGAATCATTTACAATTTTTTTGTGACGAAATTATATTCACTGTACCACAGATCTGCGAAAAATCAGGATGAATTGAAAGCTTATGCGGAGTCTCTACAATGTCAGTGGCTGTAAATTGGTTGTGTTTAATGTAAAATGGGTTAATTCACCTTTTACGACCGTCAAAGCTATTTGGCAATTATATGATGCTCTATGGGAACATTTCAGCAATGCAAGTTCTGATACTTCTAGAGTAAGCACGGAAAGTACCAAATACCAAGGTTTAAAGAAGGTTTTAGAATCGCCTGCATTCGTTGAAACTGTAGGTCTGTTGTTGTACAATGTCTTATTGGAGTTTTCTGAACTGTCTTTGGAATTACACTATTGAAAATGTACTTTGCATCAGTTTGGCTCAGAAATAAATAGAACGTTAATGGTTGTAGAATGTCAGACCGAAAAACCCGTCAACTTCTACATCAAAACAAAAGAAGTGGTTGGAAAAAGGACGTTTGGTAATGGGAATCAATTTTTAAAAAGTTTGATTAACAATATGAAATCCAGGCTACGCCTGCATCGGTATGCAAAGAAAAGTGTAAAACACTACTCACAATCTCGATACCTTTACATTGAAGATTGGCCACAGAACTGGAATTTTACAGATGGGGACAATAAAATAGACGCATTGGCAGAGAATCTTGCATTGCATGTGTAGCACCCTGCTATTTTCCATAGCCTGGCACATTTGTCCTGGTAATAGCAGGCAGTGCTAGATGTTAGACCCCTGTGCTGCTTGTCAACTTTGATAGATGCTGCCAGTGTTAGTGTTAACCAGCTTGCACATGGCCTTGTATGTGAGTAGTCTCACTACAAAGTTATATTGTTGCAATCTCCAGGCACATGCTTGTCTGGCAGGGCCTGGAGAGTTGTAGTAGGTCATGTGACTGGTGGGGTGACAGACTTGTTACAGCAAGTTCTGCCCAGAGACTGGGGATAGCAAGGGTTACACCCCCTGGGTACATAAGTTGGTGATCTTCCCCTTTCCAGAGAGTTCCTGAGAAGCCTTGGGGAGGGTCTGAGTTACTCTGGCTTTTGGTGAGTCCTGTCCTGCATAGGGAAGGGAGGATGCCCCATGGCTGGGATATTTCAGACTGAGGTTAGTTCCCAATATAGCAGGAGGATTTCCACAATGGAAAGAAGCGGAGCACAGCAGCGAAGTACGGGGGCTAGAATATTCTCTTTGACAAAGGGCGACGGCCCGAAACGCGTTAGAGATTTTACTCATCCCATACCATGATGTCTACCATGGATTAAAGGGTTTTTAACCCTATACTCACCGGCGTCTAGCCCCCGTACTTCACTGCTGTGCTCCGCTTCTTTCCATTGTGGAAATCCTCCTGCTATTTACATTTCACATGATGCACGCTGACGGAACCCCCACTTCTCAACTGTGAGTACCCCACTCCTTCAGTTACGGATCGGGTGTTTATAGCATATTTGTGTCATTCTCCAGGGAGACGCTCATTACTGTGGTACATATTATGGGGTCAGGCATTCATAGCTGACCCGCACTTTATACCACAGGTCCCCCACATCTTAGGAGATAGTAATTGACACACTGGGATTTCATATGCTCAAGAGAGTGGATTCAAAGTGGTTCTTCTAAGAATTGTTTTATTACTCAAGATACTATCACTTCTACATTGATTCTCCACAGCTGAGCATTGGTTGTTGGAACCCTGTGTCCTACTATTTGCGTAGTTCTCAATATAGCTGCTACTCAGAAGAGGGTGGGGATATAGTCACCTCGGGCATTTGGTTCCTGCCAAAGCCCTTTGCCATAGGAAGAGGGTGAGGATTGATTACCCCAGACCTGACTCTGAGAACTGTGCATCTGCTTAGATGAGTGGGTGGGTGAGAATAAGGGACACCATCAGTATTATAATCTCTGACAACTAAGGCTCCAATAAACCCCAGTTGCAATGTTCCTGGACTCTGCATTCCATTAATGATCTACCATCTCCTGCAAGGGGTGAATCTCTGCCTCTTGGAGAGCCCTTGCAGATGAAGGTGCTGCACCAGACTCTATATCTACCCTCCAAGCTCCCTGTATGCGGAGGCCCAAGCTCCTGGAAACCAACAGGTGAGCACCATAACACCCTATTTACCAATGAACTCCCTTTAACGAACGTGCTCACCACAAACCAGGACCGGACCGCAGGGTTGAGGTGGGGATAGAGAAACACCAACCTGAGACCGCGAAGCTGGGTCCGGATTGCGGATTCCATCATCGTGGGTAGCCAGGTCAGGGTTGGAGATAGCAGGGTAAACGGTATCCAGGTCACAGTCTGGGTTCGGTACCAGGAAAGGCTTCAGCGTAGGAGCTTCAGCATAGGAGCTTTGTCGCAGTGAAGGCGAAGACTTCAGAAAACCGAGAAGCTTAAGCACAAGAATGGCCTCTGGATGAAGGAGGCTTCAGGAAACAGGAAGCTTCAGCACATGAATGGCCTCTGGAAGGAGGATAGGTACTGAAAGCAATGAAGGCCTCTGGAAGCAGGGTATATTGCAGACAGACCACTGGAACAATGAAGCTATAGCACTGGGGATCCAGCGCTTCAGCACAGGAACAGATTTCCAAAGCAGGGAAGGAACTGGAAGCAATGAAGGCCTCTGGAAGCAGGGTATATTGCAGAAAGGCCACAGGAACAGTGAAGCTATAGCGCTGGGGATCCAGCGCTTCAGCACAGGAAGGCCAGAGACAGGCCAAGCAGAAGTGCTTGTGACAAGCACAGGTTACTCCCAAGAAAGTTCTCAAGAGAGAATCGTCTTTGGTGGTGAGAGAAGCGGATGCTCCCCATTTTGTTTTGCCCTGGGGCCAAGCTATTGAGGAGGCCCGTGAGCCTGGCACTGTTGAAGCTGCACTGGTGTCGGCGATCCATGGCGACAAATCGCTAGTGAGTATGCGACCGGGATAGTTATTGCTTGCTACGGCTGCTGGGACTGTGTGCCGAGACTCTTTAGTTACTCCGGTGCTGGAGATAGCCGCACCCACGGGGAACCAGGACATTGGTGAGCCGGGCAGTCTGAGTGGATGTGGGCCTGCTGAAGCAAATGTGTCTCACAATGTATCCCAGAAATGTATGATTAAAAATATGTCTGCTAATCCTATGCCTGACAATCGTGAGAAGGAGGTAGCACTTAACTGGTGGGAAAAAGGTTCATTTACAGCCGCACATGCGGCAGTTGTCAGGCGACAGAGGTACAATGAGTGTGGGGAAAACAGCGCTGCTACCCCAGAGAATCAGAGCGGTGTTGTGTTACACAGCCCCAATGACTGTAAGCCAGCTGAAGTGATTGTGCCCAAACTGCATCCCCTGTGTTAGGTGGGATGTGTGAACCATTAAATGCCCTAACGCCATCACTACCCATAGAGTCAGTAATTCCAAAATGCCCCTGTAGGGCTCTATGTTAAAATGCATAAGAAGCTAAAGCTCATTTGCATGTCATTACCCAGAATTCCTGGCTACTGTGCTAAGAGATAATGGGGAAAGGCAGGGTTGCAGACCTGTCTGATACATGTGAATGTGCTCACACGTGATATTTTTATTTGTTGTACAGATGTAAATTACATGTATCAGAAGGAAAAAACATGGGATACAGCAGGTATCGTGCTCTATTACTGCATAGCATTCATCGTTCCGCTGAGCTGGATGCACTTGCCAAAAAGTCTGAATCCACATTAGAAACAGTTTAGCTTCCTCATTTAGAAAAGAAAAACAAATGTGCTCTTTTACACTACAGTATAATAACAATAACAGCATGTTCTTGTATAGCGCTGCTAGTTTTACGTAGCGCTTTACAGATACATTTTGCAGGCTCCGGTCCCTACCCCGTGGAGTTTACTATCTATGTTTTTTTGGCGCCTGAGGCACAGGGAGATAAAGTGACTTGCCCAAGGTCACAAGGAGCCAACACGGGGAATTAAACCAGGTTCCCTTGCTTCAAACTCAGTGCCAATCAACTCACTGAGCCGCTCCAATACATCAGCAGAGTGGTTGAAAACGTATATTATTTGAACAAAGTGTGAAAAGGTTTGACTGCCACAACAATGATCTAATGAGAATATCACTTTGAAAAATAAATATTAGGTTTACTTAGCTTGTTCAATGAATTGAATAAAAAATGAATTGAAAAAAAAAAAAAGATTCACAGGTGTGTAACACCCAAACAAATTATTTGTATTGACATGGAAATGAGATTGAGAAAGTGGAGCACTTCATATTCATTTGAATGCCATTGCTTCAAGTGATAACGTCTGCTCAATGAAGCTACCTTGTGCAATTAACATGAAAGGTGACGGGAGTTGGGACAGGCACATGCATACAATATGTCTACAAAGGAAACCACCAAATGAGGCTGCACAGAAAGCTCGGCGTGCGCAGATACTAGAGCAAATACAAAGACTTGGTTTCCGGCGCTGTATGTTTTATTAAGTGTGACTTTTCACATGGATTCCAGGGTATGTGGGAGAGAAGGCACAAAGGACTAATGTAACCTGGATTGTTATACTAGGTAATTATTGCCATTATTAAAAGCAAACAGCCTCACAAAAGACACATTGTTCCTTTTACAACATTAATAATGGAACTATCTTCCAATAAAAGTTAATATCACTTTGCACAGCTTCTTACATTAACAAAATGGTATGAGCACAGCTAACTGTTATAAGACAATAAGGCTGCGTCCCCGCTAGCGCTGAGCGGGCGGCGCTTGCGGAGGAGACTTACATATATAGATATAAGTAAGTCCCCGCTCACACGGTGCGCGCGGCGCTTGTGCGCGTGCACACACGCTCAGCAGCGTTCGGCGCTTAGCAAAACAAAAAAATCTATACTTACCCGCGCGCTGAACTACCCGCAATATCCCCCCCACCCTCCCCCCCGCGCGCGTACAAGCCGGACGCCCGGCGCTCATGCTTGGAGCGCTCTCCAAGCATGAGCGCGCTCAGCGCCAGCGAGGACTTAGCCTAAGAAGTGTAGTGAAGCAACGTCAAAGCGGACATTTACTGTGTGGGTTAAAGATGCAGTCTGCGTGGCACGTAAAAATAAATATATATGTATATATTGATGTTTTAATATACTGTATGCAGCCTTTGATTACCTTTATTGAAAACGAATTACCTAAGCTGCAGAGTGATTCGCTCTCCCATGATCGATCAGCAAAGAAATCCTGCTTCCCAGGGTTCCCTTAATGGCCGCCTTTCAGTTTCAATCAATCCTTCAGTCAGTGAAACTCAGCAGCTACAATATTTTCTTATATGACTAAGGCTGCGTCCATAGAGGATGGAGCCGCACTGAGCTGCGCGGACGCTGAGGCTCGCCTGTTCAAGCATGAGCGATTTCATGCACATGCAGGCGAGCCAGCGTGCGCGATCGGGAGGCGGGGGGAGGCGGGGCAGTGACGTCGCTGGGCCAATAGCCCGCGACGCACCGACATCAACGTCACAGCGCCGTGACGTTGACGCTGCTGTGCTGTGATTGGATGATTTCTGCCGACACCCGCGCTGAAAAACAGCTTTGCCTGTCGGCTGAAAAATCCAACGCTTCAGACACGCGAGGACGCTCGCTGAGCCCCTCTCCAAGACATCCTCATTGAGGATGCCGGGTCTCAGCGCAGAGCGTCCACACGACTCAGCGCTGCCTGTCCTTCCATGGACGCAGCCTAAGGTAACATTAGCTAGTGTTACAGTTTGCAGCTCAAATTTAGGGGGAAGATTAGCAACAAATCACAAACAGGAACGTATTACAAATATTTTGCACTGCTGGGCAGGTGGGATAAACCCTGCTAGAGAAATCTATAGAAGGATGCTCATTATATTAATACTCATTAAAAATTTCATTAACAGTTGAATTTACAAAATAAATGTAGTAAGTACAGTATTATTTAATACTACAGAACTGTTTTTTTTTAACACACATAGGCTATGCATGTATTAGGAAGGGGAGAATTTGAACCTGAACTTAAAACTGAATGTGCTGCATTGTATAGTAATCCAAGTCTCACTATACTGTACATTTTAACTTCACCATAGGTTCATTGTTTAAGAAAAATAAAATGAAAAGGACTTTGCATCAAGACGATACTACTACATGCGCTTGTCATCGGCAGCAAATTTGCACACAAATGGGCTATTTTGCTTGCACAAATTTACAGCATTAGCCTCATTAGATATGAAAATGTAGCTGAAGAAATTGCAAATCGCGTCTCCAGGGAAATGAGCTAATCCCCTGCATTCAGAAAACCATACTGTGTATTTGCTTGTGTTTTTTTAGTGCGACTGCAGTACTATTAAGCATGTGGGTACTGGGTACTTATGAAGATGGTTTCTGATGTAAACCTATACAGCCCTTATAAACCCCTGGGTAACCCCTCGACTGCCAGGCTCATTCATTTAGCACATTTTTATTATTCTTTTCAGTGCCTTACCTAAATGAAAAGCTTCCAACCACAGACTCAATACTTTCTATCCTGGAACGAGGGTCACGAATGATGTATGAATACTGTAGTTCCAGTTAGTTTAAACTCATTGCCTTCCCTCTTTCAAAGCACAACAAGTCTTTTGTCTTCTTAGTTTTATTGAGGGAAAATCACAGGAAGAAAGTACTGTACTGAGATGTAGGTGTGAGAGGGTTTAGAGAGTGCTGCTCTCTCTGAAGTGCGTGTATCAAGATAAGGCAGTGTAAGGCTCGGGCCTAGATGGGGGTGGGAGAGTGGAGGCGGCTAACGGCTGAGGGCTCGGCTGCTTCAGTCAGCGCAATTGCACGGACTTGCAGGCGAGCCAGCATGCGCGAAGGGAGCCGGGGGGAGGTGTGGATGCGAGGGGGGCAGTGAACGTCACTGGGCCAATCGCCGCGACGCACTGAATGCAATGTCACGGCGCCGACGTCACTGCCGCCGGCGTTGACGTTTGACGCTGCTGTGCTGTGATTGGAGGTTTTCAGCCGACAGCGCGCTGAAAAACAGCTTGGCGCTCAGCTGAAACCTCCAACTCGTCAGCACGCCTGCGGACGCTCGCGTGAGCCCCCTCTCAAGGCATCCTCATTGAGGATGCAGGGGCTCAGCGCGGAGCGTCCGCACGCCTCAGCACGGCCTGTTCGTCTATGGACTTGGCCTAAAACAGAAAGGCCTCGCTGGGGCAAATAGCAGGCAGGTACTCACTCAGAGTCCAGGGTGAAAAGGAAGTGAGGGGCAAGGGTCACACGAGAAGTGAAGTGAGACTATACTAACTGTCAGCAAGGACAGGGGGGTAGGAATAGTCCACTCTCAGCTAGGAGAATAGGGGATTGCAGGCAACCAACACTGACTAGGGCTGTGTAAACAACATGTAACAATAATGTTGCCTTTTCACATGCAGCTAGCTGCTGGGACAGGGAAAATAGCAGGCAGCTAAACTAGGGAGACATGAATCCTATGAGCTGCAAAGGGAGACAGAGAAATGTAAAATCCTGTTCCACGACACTTTCCAAAAGTTAATTAACTTCCTAAAGCAAATTAAATTAATTTATCTTATCCATTTCTTCCTTATGCTTACATTGTTACATAGTAGATGATGTTACATATATATATATATATATATATATATATATATATATATATATAT